>JAEANM010018537.1:0-12610 GCA_017656035.1 Myanophis thanlyinensis | reverse complement strand
TCTCTCCATTCCTTCCTCCTCCTTCTCTCCCGTCCTTCCTTCTCTCCCTTCCTTCTGTCTCCATTCATTCTCCTTCTCTCCCTTCCTTCCTTCTCTCCATTCCATCTTTCCTCTCCATCATTGTCTCCGTGACAATGCGGCCGGCCTCCTCCTCTCCTCCTCGTATCCCGCCTCCTCCTCCTCAGGCCAGGGCGAGTTGGTGCCGGTCAAGCCGCACTGTCGCTCATGGAGCTGCCTCCTCCGGGCGGTGGTGGCGCGGAGGGAACAGCGGGGCTCAGCCGACTGCCACTAGACGCTAGAGCCGCTTCGCCCGGCTCAGGGGAGCCAAGAGCCGCCGGAGGAGGCAGCTCCATGAGCGGCAGTGCGGCTTGACCAGCCCCCACTCGCCCTGGCCTGAGGAGGCGGGATACGAGGAGGAGACCGGCCGCATTGTCACGGAGACTGGCCGGGGGTGCTGGCCTGCCGGGCTGTCCCCGCCCCACCGCTCCGGCCCCGCCCACAGCCGCCGCCCCGCCACTGCCCCCCCCCGGCCTGATGGTGGCTCCGCTTGGCCTTCTGCGGTCTTACTTTACCGCAGAAGGCGGCTCTCAAGCCCGGCGGCGGGAACGGGAATGGGAACGGTGCTTCCTCCTCCTCAGGCCAGGGCGGACAGAGCGCATGCTTGCACTGGCAATCCCACTTGCCAGCGCAAGCATGCGCTCTGTCCGCCCACCAAGCAGAGCGGACGAGCTGCTGGAGGAGAGGGGGGGAAGGAGGGGGGGAACGGCTTGGACATCACGGGCCGGGTAAATGCGCTCCGTGGGCCGCATGCGTCCCGCTGGCCGTAGTTTGAGGACCCCTGCACTACAGAGTGGTATCCCCATAGCATACATGGCTGGCTCAGAGAATAACAAATCGCTTGGGTCTGAGGGCCCCAAGGGAATCAGCCACTGTGGGTTCGATCCCAAGTGTGTAGTGGCCTTAGCCTTGTGTAATATGGGTTTGATCAAAGCTGGTTTAAAGAGGCCAGGGTAGGATGGGATGTCTGCAATAGTCTCTTTATTGTTAGATAACCCCATTTCCTCCTCCCCAGAATACATATCCTGGCTTTGCATTAAGGAAGCAGGGGACTGGTGTTTGCAAGCTCTCAAACTCCCTTAGCTCCTGTGGTTTTGGGTAATACCCATGTTTCTGGGCCTCCTCTGAAACCTCAGGCGCTGCTGGTCGGAGGTGCTATAGGCCTTCAGCATTTTGGCTATAGCCTGAGAAATTAGCACCCTCATTTGTGGGGAAAGCTTTTCTTGTTCATCCCTAGCAAAGACCACCACTATGGGGGTAAAAGTCACCTCAGGGGCTTGTCTTCTTCTCCTTGGAGGCTCTTCCCTTTGTGCTACAGCATAAGGCCTGTTTGAACTGAAGGAAAAAATTCCTTCACTGATGTAAGGAGCAAAAAATTGATCTGGAGCCAATTCTCCTCAGTGCCCTCTGGTGACCAATCCCCTATCTAGGTGGTCGCAGTAGGAAATATGACTGGCCATGTTGGGTGAGGGCTTGAAATTGAGGCCTCTGCCCTGGTTTCATCCTTGTCTCTCAGATGTTTCACAAATTCCTTATCCAGCGCCTTCTGGTGCCTCTTCATGTTAGCCTCCTCAGCCCTTGTGGGCTTCTTGGAGCCAATGGCTTTTGCTTTAATCTTTGCAGTCATTCCTAACATATTAGATTTGCGTTTGGAGGGTGCCATCTTTGGGCCTTGAGTCTTAGGGGACAATGCCTGTGAAATTACACTCACGTTTCCTGATGTGTCATCCATCTTGCGTAAGTCAGCATTCAAGGCCAAGCAGATGCATATCCTTCAGGAACTCTGCTGCTGTGAAAGGCAATATCTGCTACGATGAGCAGAAGAATGTACACAAACAGGCAGACGTACCTCACCAGAGGTCCTACTGCCGAGGTCTTTATATCACATACAGGTATATGCACTGGATAACCGGGTAATGACTTTGTTGCTGGACATCTGGCGGCTGTGCCCAACAGGAGGGGGAAGCCTGCCAATCAAAGTCTTTCTTGCTACCCAGTTCTTCTTGCAACTATGTCCGCTAGGTGGGGGGAGCCTGCCTGCCTGTCCACTCGCTATGTCAATGAGGCTGCTGTGACTGACGAATTGGATTGAGCTAGCCTGTGAAATGGCCTCTGAAAATGGCGGCTGTCTCTGACAGGCGGAAGAATCAGCCTGCAAGCACTCTTTTCCAATTGGCAGTTATGCCCAATGTTCAGGGCTAGCCTGGCTTCCTTCTAGCCCAGCAGCTGTAGGAGGGCTCAGTGTCACCATAGGCTTTGCCCGATGGATCAGGATGAGCCTTGCTGAGTAACTCAGCATTTGCTGCCTTTAATTGCTTCCAAAATGGCGGCTGCACTCCATAGTTGTGGCCAAAATGGAGCTGCACCCTTTTTAAATCAAATGGATGGGGGCTGTTTGTCTGCCAGCTAGCTCAGAGCCCTTGAGGGCTGTGCCAATTTGATCGGGAAACCTGTCTGCTGGTTAGCTCAGTGTGTGGTAATTTCGACAGTGCCCGACGAACTGGCAAGCCTTGCCAGTTACTTCAGCAGCTTGTAAAACTGCTTCAAAAATGGCAGCTGTTCCTGGCAGGTGTGAAACAGCCTACCAGCTAGCTCAGGGTCACTGAGAACTGTGCCTGGAACAAATAAACCTGTAATGCTCATCAAACCTTTCTCCTATCAGTTGTAAAGAATCTGTAGAGAATCCAAGAAATTGACTCTTCTCTTAATTCTACTTAGAGCCTGGAACAGAATGTTCAACATCCTATTCAAGCTTAGACTGAGTCAAAACTGGGGAACATCAAGAAAAGAGGCATGTCTAAACAACATTGACAGTCTCAGTCTATAGAGCTAAGAGACAGAGTTAACCCATTCCTTGGATTCTCTCTAGTGCACTGAAGAAGCACTAGATTTCACAGGAGTTTCTAATCTTTCCATTATACAAGCCATCAGGAATGAACACAAATGCTGAATGACTACAGAGATGTTATATATGTCACCCCTGTACTTTAGCTAACATTGGAATTGAGAGGAAATGGAACTATCTTATATTTGCATTATAAATGAAATATAAACTAACAATAACCTGACTATGACATTTATAAAGCAATGAAATTTGCATGCTGGTAGCTGGCATCTTCCCAGTTTTATGGTTTCCCCCTCACTCCCCAGATCCCATTTTCTCCAAGAAGAAATGGTTTACTTGAATTGCTGGTCTTTGGTGCTCCTTGTTTTTGCCAGAAATCGTTCAGCCAGCTTCTCCAAGTTCCTGGAGTAATCCATTTCAATTTCAGCTTTCTTGCGAAAAAAATCCTGCAAATCTTGGAGCAGTTGGACTCTCAGTTCACACTGCTGATCAAGACATTTCAATTGTTCAATAAGCTGGGCTCGAATCTCTGCAAAACAAGGAAGGGAGGGAATTAATAATGAAAATAACATTAAAACAGAAAATGAACTATGGTATCTGAATATATTTGCTGCCTGTATCTGTTAAAGCTAAGTGTCTCTAAAGTCAAATAGAAACCACAAGAACCGTTCTGAGCTTCCTAAAAGAAAAAAAAAACCCTAAATATACATTGTGGTGTGAGAGACATAAATTATAAGTTGTTATATAGGTTTAAACTCAATTAGTTTCTGAAACATACAGAATGATCAAAATTTCTAACATTATAAGATTCTGAAGATAAATTAGGATAACCTCATCATAGTCACTATTCTCAAATCCTTGGAAAAAGGGCAAAATATAAGGGCAAAAAGAAAAAGATATAAAAAACAAAATTTAAAATGAAAGTTAAAGTTCTTCTTGATCTTCAGACACCAATGGGACTTTAATTAAATATTAACTAAAAATCCCCTTTCCATTACTCATTACTGATACATTAAAAAACAACAACAACTACTATTGTGCATTAGACACAGTAGCTAATGAATAACAAAACAACCTGATTCTAATGCAATCTTTTTACAAGGATGATTTTTACTGGTAAAGATTTTATTATTCAGCCATATCAAGCATACATTAGCAATCATTTTCCAAATATGTACTGAATCTCAATCTAGATAAAGGCCACAGAGTTGGATAATGCTCCAATTCTCCACTCTTAACTCAAATTTCCTCTAGAGACACTATTAAATTCCTTTGCAGACTATTCCTACGGCAAAACCAAAGCACTGATCGTGCCATACATTTCCCAGAAGATACCAATTTGGGACTATTCACGCTGGGTCTCCAACTGCGACATTGCAATTAAGCACAGCACATCAAATTGTGAATGGTTCGCCTTTGAAAAGTCTAACAAATTTGCATGGCCAGTTGGGAAAGGTCACAAGAAAGACAGTTTCATTTTTCATGGAAAGAATGCCTTTGAGCAAAATTTACAAGCAGATTATTTTTGACTGCATGCGGGGTGTTTTGAGTGCAGATTGTGCTGATGGGTAACACATGATTTTAAAAAAAAAATCTGGCCTTAAAATATTTCAATAAGATCACCCAATGTTTGCAGTATAATTTCAGAATTTACTCTCACATATTCCTAGTACATAGAAAAACTAAGTTAACTAACCATGTGGTACTGAACCTTGAAATTCACAGCATTTTTCTTCGACTTTACAATGAGATCTTACTTTTAGCTATGGAATGTTAAGTTGTTCCATGACATGAATATTTCCATCTTATTCTCCAATCCCTTCTCTTGAAATTACCAATTGAAATTATTCAGCCTCTGTACAGGTTCCCTGTCTTGTTACAATTCTGTTCTGCATCCTGCAAGTTTACAAGCTTCACTAGCAAATTATTTCTTGGGCAACCAGATCCCATGGAAATGCTGAATTACTTTTATTACTTATAGTATGAATAAACGAGATATTTAATCTTTTGAAGTCTATGCAGGAAATTGCTAATTACACTATTTAATTCATTTTGTTTAGAAGTTTTTCTGTTAATTAATATGCTATTCAAAACACTCCAATTGCTAGCTCTAGAAAGAATTCATTATAATATTCAGCACCATTCTCTATCTTCAGTGGACTGTGTTTCAGATAAACTTCGTAGTAATAATAATAAACAACATTCAACAACAATTTCAATGATTTTCAAAATAAATATTTGAAAGCAAGAAAAATCATTTTGAAAAAAGCATACAATACACATTCAGTACAATATATTTCAGAAGAATATACTATATTACCAAGCAGTATGTATTAAGAATGTTATTTCAAAAGTCCACACCCTATTCAACCCACAATGTGTCCTCTGAATTATTAACAAGTCTTGATTATGTAAACTAACTAATGTGCAGCTTCAGTAATCTGACATGCATATACAAGAACAAACTTTTAAATGAAGCAGATAAGCTCTTTTGCTTCTTCAGACATCTATTATGTCAAGACAAGTACTTTACAATAATCAACACTATATTACTGTTTGTATAAAGGGGAAAGTAACAGCTGACTGAGTTCCTGGCAGTGGCATACAAGAGTTCATTGAAAATCTACATATCCTACTTCAGAAGTATGAACTTACAGATGACTGGTCTTGTTCATAACTTTCTCTTTTTCAGCAATGTTTTGTTCTGGTTGCACGTAAGGAATGTCAGGGGTGTTGGAATTTCCTGAAACTCAGGTAACTTCTAAGAGTATATAATGTCTTTTTGTAATCCTGTCACTTATGCAAACAAGAGGGCTATTCAGTCTAAAGTCAGAACAAACCACAGCTAGTGGATCACAATACAGTTTGCAGGGGGGGGGGGGGAACCGCCCTTGCAAGTTCAGTATGAAAACTCAGGAAATTTGGAACTCAAACTTATATCCTGTAAATTAGAGGCAATTTAAATTAAATTGGAATGGAATGTATCTCTATTTTTTAAGAATTCTGAATACATTTATGAGGATGATATTTTAACACCTACCATAAATTACAAAGAACAAATAAGAAAAAGACCTAATTTCAAGAATGAAGTTTAAACATGAAATATAAATAATAAAGTTAGTCTATGACACACATGATAAACCTTTCCTGGTGATATTGAAAAACTTTCCTATCAGTAATGGAGCCTAGTTATGGAGCATGAGGCTGTATATTCTGCAATATTGGGACTGTTGGTGAATCAACAGCAGGTCAGAGGAGCTGCTGCTGCAGGACAGAGATGACAGCTGCTCTTAAAAAATTATGATTTAAATCAAGTTGATTTAAATAAGCCTTTTTACTCCACCCTGTTTCCTATCTACTCACATTTAAAGAGAGTACAGACAACTTGCAAAAGGGGAGGACTGGGGTTATTCTCCATGAATAGATATTGATAGTTTGCAATGGAAAATCTCTTCTACCTATTAGGTTTCTCCATGCAGTAGAACAGCGCCCCACAATCTTTAAGGCAACAGGGATCAGTTCCATAGAGAGAGGTTTTTCCAGGGACCAGAGGGGACGTAGTTTCGTATGCTGCCTGCATCCTGAAAATGAGGCTTCGCTTGTTTGTGCGGCCCCATTTCTCGCAGGTTGTGGCCCAGTGCCAGTCCATGGACCGGGGGTTGGGGATGCCTGCAGTGGAAGATGTGGAGAACTCAGGGCTTTGCAAACAAACTTCTTGTGGACTGAATCAAGAATTTCCATGGCTCAAATCAGTCATAAGGAACATCCAGCCTATGAACATCTATTGCATTTAATAAATCAAATATAGATGTCTATGGAGATTCTCGGTCATCCCGGTTCTCCCATAAGCGCTTTTTTCAAGAGGCAACTGGACTTCCTTGTTTTTCTTTAAAGACATTTTGCTTCTCCTCCAAGAACCTTTTTCAGCTTCTTCAAATTAAAGAACTGGATATGGAAAGTAAAGGCCAAAGTTGTTCCAGTAATGGTGGGAGCATTCGGGCTGTGACTCCTAAGCTGAGAGAATGGCTCCAACAGATCCCATGACATGAGCTCTCTATCCAGAAGAGTATGCACTGTTAGGAATAGTGTGTAGAACCCTCAAACTCCCAGGCTTCTGGTAGAGAAGCCATGATTAAGGAAGACACAGATCACCCACAAGGATGAGGAGATTTTTATTCTCTCTCTCTCTTTCTCTCATACACACACACACACACACACACTCTCTCTCCAAAGGAACGTTTAATATGTAAAACTGTTACCTCCATCTGATTTTCTCATCAGACTCAATACTATGTGAGTATATGAAAGATTTTTTAAACAGAAACAGAACTAACTCTGTTTTATATATATTAACAAAACAATCATGCTACTTGCTTGTTTTTGCTTGGTTTGATGTGCAAACCAGATACTTGTGATTTTTCTCCTCCTTTATTTGTTCAAGAAACCGTACATTACTGCTAACTATAGATGGATTCAAACATCAGGTTTAACCTAGTAAAAAAAAAACCAAATATTACCTTTCGAGATTGCATTTTAAAATATCCTTAAGTTAGTAAAATCCTGCCTTATATAACAAGCAATATATGCAGTTTGGGGGGGAAGGGGAAAATGAAATCCAGGTTGTAATTCTGATTTTTAAATGAGTAGTATTAATATATTAATTTTCTGAGTGAGACTTTTTCCACTTGATTCTTCTTTCAAACAGGTTTTTTAATTCCATTACTTTTTGATTTGCATGCTTTATCACATTTTCACTAATTTCAAAGAAGCTAACAAGAAGGATGGGTGCAAAGAATGTCTGTGTCCTTAACATAAACTCAGCATGTAGTGAATTTAATATCTTTAGATCCCTGCTGAGCCTATTTCAAGTAGATAGTGCTGGAAGCTGCCTTATATGATTGAAAATTCTGTAGCATTTTAGTAATTCATTGTCTATGAATATACATGCTCCATTTAACAAATATTAAGACAGTCAAACTGTACTGAACTTTTTACTCCTCTCTTGAAATTCAAAACCCCCATGATAACTGTCAGCTGCACTTACTTCTCTGTCTTAAAAAAAGATCACTGTGGATGCTAACAATAATCTCAAAAATCCAAGAGGAAATGAGATACGCTTGCACTTTCTTTTACAGAAAAATATGATTTCTTGGCTCCTTGTGCTTTTCTTCTCTTATTTTTCATATCTTTTACCTCATATCTTTCATATTTCATATCTTTAATCTGTTTCGCTATGTTCAAATAACTGGACAACTGGTTCAATCATTCTCAAAAAGGCACAGGATGTTTTACAATTTTACATGTAGATCCTCTATTTTGCATGGAGATATAGTTCTACTGTTTCCCCACCGCTGCATTCATTAAATACCAGTTGGAGGAAAGTTTAAAAACATGGTTTATGAATAGAAAGTTCATTAAATTTAGATTCATGTATTTATCAGGAACACAAAGATGCCTGTGCTGGTTCTAAGAAAGAATCCATAGAAGAACAATATCCGTGATAGATTTTTCTTAGAATAGTCAGAAAAAGCCATGTAGGTCACTGAATTCAGACTCCTGCTCAATGTAGGAATCCAAATCAAAACATTAACAGTCTCTGCAATTAAAACTCTCCGGGTTATGGTAACCCCAGTCAAGAAGATTTTTTTCTTACATTCAATCAGACTATGCTTTAAATCCATTATCCCAAGACCTGTACTCTTAAAAAGCAGGTCATGGTCTTATCCTACTTGATTCCTTTCAGGTATTTGAAGAGAGCTATCATACTATCCGCTCCCACACCCCAATGTGTTTTCTCAAGATTAAACATATACAGCTCCTTCGATCTCCCCTATGATCGCTGCATTTCTCTGAACAAAAGTTTATCATCCAGTATGAATATTTATAACATTAATACATATGACGGTAATATAAGCCAAGAGATGGAAAATGGTTAATATAAGAAATGTTAAGTTTGTATTGATAGATTATGTAAGCACTAAAAGAGAAATGGTATAAAAATAACATCGTTGTGATATAATTAATGTATTAAAAGATGCCCAGATACCATGCTGTACACATAATGATATGTTGGGATTAAAAATAAAAAAACAAAAATTGTTCCAAAAAAGGAAGTTTATCATCCAGGATTATGTGTAATACTTGATGTCTGTGGTTCTAGCAAGGACAGGATGGAATTATTTCCCATGATTTGGAAATTGTATTAGTGTTGATGCACAGTGAAACTGGATTTGTCATCTTTGCAGCCAGATCCTTCTATTAGTTTGTATTGAATTTACAATCAACTGCTATTTAAAGATAGTTGTACTTGGACATTTGCTTTTGCTTTCTAAATGAAAATTGATCACTGCTGATCACTATGCTACTTTTGATCAATTTTTCCAAACAAGGAAAATAACTTTGAATCCTTGGTATTTAATTATACATCCAAACTTGCAATACCCGAAAATAAAAATAAATAAATTATATAATTAAATTGAATTTTTTTTTAAATAACTCTTCATCCAAATCACTATTACTATAAAAAAAAAGATACAGAACTGATTAGCATCCCACTTGATATCTCTCATCAATTTGAGGACTAATCATGAAGGTTCCCCAGACTTAACTACCATGTTTCTTTGAAAATACAACCGAGTTTTCTTTTCTTTTGACTCCCAAAAAAACAGCTAGGGCTTCTTTTTGAGAGGTATCTTAATTTTCTCCCCACGCACCTCACCTGTCCACTAGGCCACTTCTTTTGCAGCCAAAAACAGCGAGCAACAGGACACACGCCTTGCCTGAGCTGCTTCTTTTGCAGCCGAAAAGAGTGAGCGATGCGACCCATGCAATTTGCTTGGCCACCAAGCTGCTTATTGCATGACAAAAGGAGTAACACGGCTGCAAAAGAAGCGGCCTGGTGGACAGGCAAGTCACGTGGGTTGCGTCGCTCGCTCTTTTCAGCTGCAAAATAAGCAGCCCAGTGGCCAAGAAAGGCACGTTGGCCACTCTTTTTGGATCGGATCATCCCAGAACTTTCCAGAAGGCATCTGAAGGCAAAACCGAAAGTCTCTCTACAGCCGATAATAGAGCTTTGGGGCGATCCGGAGCTCTGTTATCGGCTGCAGATGCCTTCTGAGGGAAAGCCCTCTGCAGCTGATAATAGAGCTGCACAGGGCTTTCTGGAAAGCATCTGAAGGCAAAACAGAGGCCAGGGTGATGCATGTGTGTCTTCTTCTTCTGCAAGTACTTGCCGCCATCCACATATATTGCCCCAAAATTCTATTATCAGTTGCACAGAGACTTTCCAGAAGGCATGTGAATTCAAAATGGAGCCCGGGGCGACGTGCACAACTATCATCAAGCACCCACAGAAGAAGTAGCCACAGAAGAAGGCGAGGCAGGTGTTGGGGTGTGCAAAGCCTGATAAGTAGGGCAGCTCCAGCCCCCCAGCCCCATCCTAGCTGATTTTTTACTGGTGTGCCTCACCCCACATCCTGTACCCCAGGATGAGAGGTGTCTTAATTAGGGCTAATTTTGTAGGTGGGCTAATTTTATTGCATGTGCTCAAAAACATGATAGGGCTTCTTTTCAAGGTGGGGTGTTTTTTTGGGGAGAAACACAGTAGATTGCTAATCAACATGTAATGGAATACTTTGTCCTTGCTGAAGCTGAATTTCAGCAAATAATTTGCTGAAGTAGAGGCACAGTAGACAACATAAAATTACCAAATTTAAAAAAAAAAATCTAAAGCTCTTCCCAAATTGATTAAATTACACAATCAACAAATGTCCCAAAGGTGAAAGAGGGGTCAAAGAGGTCATCTATGTCAAAACTGAACAACCCTCTCTCAGCAGAAGGGGAGGGATATGACATCATCTATTTCCACAATACAGTCTTTTCAATAGTTCCACACTCATTTGCATCACTCAGGTAACCCTGATGACACAGATAAACCCCCAGGTAACCTTAACAACTTGCTAAAAGAATACAAATGGTCAGTTGTCTGCCCAGGGCTATAAATCCTTCCATTCCCCATCATCCAGTCAGAGCTGAAGAAACTTCTTGGATGAGAAGAAGGTTGGAAATCATCTATATGTTTCTTAATTTGGGGGGAGGGGGGTTGTACTTGGTTTTTTCCCCTTTTTTTTGGTCTGTTATTATTATATGAAAATTTTCAATAATTTAAAAACATAATGATAGCTGGGAACTAAAAAGTTGCCTAAACAACTGCTTATTCAATAAAACAATACGTATTTGTACATTTTTTTCTTAAAAACTCTTTTTAATACCTGCACTATATCAAGAACATAAACAGTATAAACATGATATATATTTATAGATGTAGCACAGGCATTAAAAAGCAAATAAAAGAGAAGTCTTAGCTTATAGCACAATGCTTCAAAGCAATGTTAAGCACAAAAGCTTGGGAAGAAAGAACTCCTTGACACCAATTTATCTTACCACAAGAGAGGAATTATGAGATCTTTTTATTCTAATTCCAACTGCTAAGCAAAGTAAACTTTTATAATTGAGATTAAAATAATTTACTCCATGTCTTGGCCCGGCTCACAATGAAGAAGAGCAACAGCAAACATTGTTCTTCCTTCCAGCTACAGTAATGGCTCATAACACATAATTTGTGGTACGGCTGAGCTGTGGCTGAGCTACTAACTTTTCTCTCAAGTGTCTCAGCAGCAAGTCAAAATGTTCCAGAATGAATAGTAAGCTTTATTTATAGTTAGCTGAAGTAGCAATTTTAGATACTAGACTTCATTGGCTATTAACATCTAAAGTAAAACAGAAACTTATGTCTCATAAAACTATAAATAACTTACACTCTGGATTTCACATTCTGGACTCTTTAAGATTTATGCTTTATAGTCTAAAAAATGAATTTAAACTCATCATTAAAAACAAATCCAAACAAAAATATATTGAGGCAAATAAAATTAAAAAAATAAACTATCATATTTGGGAAGACCAGTTAGATTTCCAAATGTCTATGGAGATTTTCAATAATCCAGGTCATGGTTGTCCTAAAGGTGCTTTTTCCAAAATGCAACTGCATTTTCTTGATTTTTTTCTTCAAAAACATTTTACTTAGCTTCTTGGATGCAAAGCAAAAATGTTTTCAAAGAAAAACCCAAGAAAGTCCAGTTGCCTTTTGGAAAAAGCACCCTTGGGACACTGGGTTTCCAAGTTAATCAGATTTTGGTGTAGCAGGAATCCGTGTAGCTTTCCTGGCAGCATTATGGACAAGTTGGACACAGACGCCTTTTAGATATTCCCTCCCCCTCCACCCCACATTCATTCTACATTCATTCTCCTCCAATATTAATCACACCAGGGAATCCTCTTCAAAATCAACTGAAGTCAGGTAAGAGCTGCCATTCAAACTAGGTTACACTGAAATGGAAAGCTCTTCATTGCTACTAATAATCCACATTGGTGAATGGGAACAAAAGTGAAGTTGGAAAATGGGAGAAATATTTCTGAAAAATGAAGAAGGTAATTTGAAGCCTAAGATTTATAGAAGTATTAAGAAAACTATCATAAAATCAATAAAAAAATTCAAAAACTCTCAAAGAGCTCAATTAGAGCTTGACATATTAATTCATCACGGAATATTAAGTCCTAGGAATAATGGAAAACTGGGGGATAGGAGAGAACAGTATATAGTGGAAGAATTCTTTTGCTGCTCTGCTCATTGAAATAAGTAGAATAGAA
>JAEANM010018536.1:0-12611 GCA_017656035.1 Myanophis thanlyinensis | reverse complement strand
CATGTGTGTAAATATGCTCCAATAGAAGATAACTTTGGAACTGTATCGTCTGCAAGTCCAGAACGATAAAAGGGCAATAATCAAATG
The DNA here is from genome assembly GCA_017656035.1 of Myanophis thanlyinensis. Classification (NCBI taxonomy): domain Eukaryota; kingdom Metazoa; phylum Chordata; class Lepidosauria; order Squamata; family Homalopsidae; genus Myanophis; species Myanophis thanlyinensis. The sequence continues at coordinate 12,524 of JAEANM010018536.1, read as the reverse complement.
TTAACACTCTAGCAACAATAGCAAAAATACATAGCACTGAGGTATTTGATCATTCATTTGGATTGGTCCCTCCTGCTGACAAATTCCCAGTGATTGTTATCCAATATATCTCAGTGCTATGAGCCATTCAAGTACACTGTGTGAATGCTGCCAGAAAAACCTTCAGTAACCACAAGCCTTTCACAGTAGTTCAAATCTTCAGTGGCTGCTACCACACACACACACCCCTTTGCTGTGTATAAAACCCAGAGAGGGTTCAACTCAGCTGACCTTTTGTCTATAGTACATCTTTACATTGGCAGTGCTCACCTTCCCATTAAGTTTCCCAAGTAAAGAAGAAAATGAGATAAAGCACAAGGCCCACGGGGAGGAGGAGGGGGCGTGACCCTATATGGGTGGAGAATCGTATCGTTCGAAGAAGCTAATCCCGCCTCTTGCACCTCCCCCACCCCCGCTTTAATATAGTTTAGGAGAGCAAAGAGGCGGTGAGTGAGGGGGGGGGGGAACTAAGTGGCGCGTGCTGATATAATTCCTCTCATTTTGTTGCTTGTGTGTGTGGAAAAAAAAGCAACCCCGAGGTGGTTTTCCGGCCTTCCGCCTGGGCTGGGATCTTTTGTCTTCCTATTCCAGGGACCCAGGCGCCTCCGGAGTCGGCCGCGTTGCTCCTGGGGCTCCACGGCGAGCCAATGGTTGATCCATGCCGAGCTCTGCCACTCCGACGAAGTGTGGAAAGCGCTAGAGGCCGATAGAGCGAAGCAAATCTCTATCTCTTGCTTTCGTTTCACGCCGAGGCCGCGGCGAGCGGGGCACCCAAGAGCCTTTCCCGAGCGTGCCATCGGTTCTGTCGCAGGAGAGATCTCGGTGGGGTTTCTCGCTTCCCGAGCCGCGAAAAAAACTCGCCGCCCTCCCTCCCTGTCTTCCTTCCAGCCGTTACTAGCCCAGCTGTGGGGCGAGAGGGGTTCAACCCGCCCGCTTCAGACCAAGAGCTCCGTTTTTGGGGAAAGAGTGGGAGAAGTGGGGAGAGGGGGGCGCTTTGGAAATAAAAAGCGCCGCAAGACAAAAAGAGGAAAAGGAATTCTGGGCTCCGGCCTCTGAGCCTTCCCTGAGCCGGGAAGCCCTCGTTCTCCCTTCCCACTCCCGGCTCCTTCCCCCCCCCCCCCGCTTCCTTTTGCTTGAAGCTCCTTTCAGGACGGGAGGGAAAACCAAATAAAAACGGGAAGGAGGCAAGGATAGAAAATGGTGTATGGCTGCAAAACAGGAGGAGGGCATTTTTTCAGCCGCTTTGTGGGACTGAAAAGTTGAGGGGGGGTGCAACGAAGCAGCAACCGGCCGGGACTAAGACGACCCCCCCATTCTCCCCCACGCTCTCCCCTCCCCTCCATCCCGCGCCGCCTTCTTTTTTTCTCCTCTCCGCCCCCGCTCTTCTCTCTCCCGGGAAGAAGGGGACTAACCTTAAAAAAAAAAAAACGCTGCCGCTGAGCAGAGAAAGGAGTAGCTGGGAAGGATGTTGCTACGGTGTTAAAACGACGAGAAAATTGCCCTTCCCCCGTTCCTCCCCCCCCCCCGCTTTTTTTTTTTCCGCCACCAGTTTCTTTTGGCTTTGGCTCCGTTGCCAAAAGAGACAATTCTCTTTTGTTTGTGAAGTCCCCCCTCCTTTTTTTTTCTTTCGCCCAGCTGTAGAAAGGAGGAAAAGGCTGGGGAGTCACCATGGCGTCTCTCTTCACCAATGGACCCTGCATCCAAAGTGAAGCCGAAGTGGGTCACCTCTGCCGGAGCCTGGAAGTGGGCACGGTCATGACTCTCTTTTACTCCAAGAAGTCCCAGAGACCCGAGAGAAAAACGTTCCAGGTCAAGCTAGAAACCAGGCAGATCATTTGGAGCAGGGGGTCGGACAAAATCGAAGGCGCGAGTAAGTGGCTTGCTTTTTTCATCCTTGGTTTAGTACCCGAAAAACGGGCGAGTAAAAATTTGAGGTAATCCCTCCATGCGGACTCCCGGGATTTTTGGCCCGACCATCTCCAACGAAGCATGTTTTATGGTTGTGCTGGCTCGTTTGAATGAACTTGGAGCTACGTTGAAGGTCTTCACGAGTTAATAAACGCCTTCCCTTCCCTTCGATAAGTGTAAACAGAAACGGTGCTGAACATAGTCCCACATCTTTGGCTGCTTATGCCTGTGGTAGGCATTTGTGGTGTAAAGCTGGCCTAAAAAAAGAAAACTGGGAGTTGTAGTCTTAATTACCTGGTGTGGGCGACCTGCCAGTGGCTTGGCTGTACTTTGTAGAGTTGTTGGCATGTTGTAGAATTGCCCCAAAAGTACTCTGGCCACTAGACGTTTTGACTAATTATTTGGTCTAATTTGGTCTCAATCTGGTCTAATGTGAAAATACTGTTCATCACACAAAACATAGTTGATAGAATTTGGAGGTGTAAGTTGCCTGTAATATTCATAGAATTTAGCTGGCTCTAAAATTGGATCAGCCCCACTGGTGGAGGTGTGGACTATTTGTTGGTTGCTATATCCTGATAGAATCACTACTTTCCATTTGATGCTAAAATAGACTTTATAGCCTGGCTAGGAGTTTCTGAGATGGGCATTGTTGGTTGCCTTTTGTGGAATAAACTATGTGGACTACCAGCCAGTTCTTTTAGTGTGGAACCTGTTTTATACTTCTCTATCATTAATAATCTTTGTTTCGTGCTGTTTTGACTAGTCCTGATAAAATTATTTCCCCACAGTTCATTTTAGAGAACAGTTTGTATTTTTTTAATGGTGTTATTTTATGTTGAACCTTTTAGTTTCAAATCATCGCTATACTCAGAATTCAAAATATATTTTGTAGTATCTTATGCTCTCCTAGTCAGTGGTATAAATATCAGTTTCAATCATTTGAGAATCCAAATATTCTGGTTCTCCCTCTTTTCAAAACATCAAATCTATAATACAAAAAGAGAATTCTGATGTTTCTGCATATACAGACAAGTGAATATATATGTGTGTAAATGCTCAAAATTGAGAAAGCATGTCCAAATATTTTAAAAATGGAAACTTTCTTTCCTAAAGGCCACAACTCATGATTTGTACAGGTAGGAAAAATGTTATCTGAAGACCTATAGTGTGCAAAAGTTGCTTTCAGGTTACTAGATAAACAACCGTTATTTGTTTTGTTTTTGAATGTGTCATAACTGAATAAGCAGTATGGAAGCATTAGAGCTTATGTGCAAATTTAATTATAAAGTTTGTATGTTAATTATCCCTTGTAAGTTTGCTTGATTTTTATGGACTTATTTTGAAAGATGAATTGCTCCATCAGTTGTATTATCTATATGTCTCCTGATTTATAGTGCTGCACTAACAATTTTTTTATTACTATGAACAAAAAGGATGTGGTGTTCTATGTTATTCAAATTTGAAATTGTTTTATAACTGCACTTTTTGACAAACACTGACCAACACTGCTGCGTCTGCCTTGGAAACTAAAGACAAGCAGGGTTGGAATTTTTTAATATAATTCTTCCTCCCTTTGTCCCTGCAGTGAGGTCATCCATAAAAAAAACCCTCAGAAAGATGGAATATTGGATTCACATGCCAAATAAAACTGAGAATTGAGCAGCCTTTTCTCCCCTTTTGCTTTCCTAGAGTTAGAAACTCATTTACAAAGCAAATTGACTTACAATACCTGTTGTGGTAGGCTGTCTTAGACCTTTGGAGGAAAGAGGTGATAAAATCTAATGAAAATGATTAAATACTTTTCAATTCTAATAGATACATTGTGGTATTAAATTCTGCTTATAAAATGTATGAAGTATTTGGAAGGGGAAGAAATATAAATATTGGCATGAAACGGTCATAAAATTTAAAACCACAATAGATAGATCTATGTTACTTCTAGAGGTCCCAAATGCCTTTTTTTACATTTCCTGGTTTCTGGATGAGCTACTTTTTTGTGCATGTGCATGGCTGTGAATGTAATTTTATAGACACATACACAGACATAATATGTCAGTTCACAACATTATTTATTGTTAGTCCTGTTTCTTTCTATGTTGGACTAATAGTGATGTCCTTTGAAATCTGAGCTGAGAAATGGAGATCTCTTAAATAGTCTATTAGCAACCAATTTATCAGCCTTGCAAGCAGATGTTTTCACAGCTGGGTGATGGATTGATTAATTGTACTGTAATCTTTTTTCTATGTGGGTGAGATATGTTTTTAACATTTATAATTAATATATGTATTAAGTTTGGAGAAACCAGAAAAACTTGGGTTCTCTAAAAAAGATGTTTAATTTGAGATGAATAACTCATCTCAAAAGCACCAGGATTCCATTGAGAATGGGGACAGTGATTGTCTCTCTATGACTGCAGAGAGTGAGTTATTCTTCCTTCTTTTAGCAGTAAACTTTGTAGATAAAATAGTGTGAGATTTTGTGATTAGTGAGAAAATACTGTTTAGAAACATATATAATTGAATTTATTTCTGATAGATGCTTTTCTAGAGATACCTTGAGCAAGCAGCAAATTAAATTCAACCCCTTTGAAGTCCATAAAAATATGTTTCCTAATTTATATGTAGTTGAAAAGAGTTATAATGAATTAGTTGAGAGATACTTTACATAGCTCATAATTTCCAAAATACAAGATGCTCTAGGGCTGTATTATTTGTTCTTACTGACTCACACATCACTTTAATATTTTTTTAATATTATTTGCCTTTTTATGAGTATAATGCATAAAGCCTTGCAAAAAGAATTTAAACTTGGTTTATAAATTGCACTGAATCTGTTGCATATCATGATAACTAACATGCACAGTATAGCTTAGTATGCTATGACTCAGAAACCCTCTATTGCAGTCTTATAGACGAATGGTGTCTCTAGCTACATTTAACTATATAACCCAGGGCATTCATTTTTAAGTTGTTTGATGAATTTTTTTGGAAAGGGATTCCTCTTGTCTGAAATGAAGAATATATACAATGATGTTTTTCAAATGTGGCAATGTTTAAGATGCTGGCTGGGAAATTTTGGGAGTTAATTCATATTTGCCAGATTTGAAAAACACTGATCTAGAAAATGGCTTGCAGAATGGGAATTTATTTTGGAATAAGGAAGGAAGGAAGAAAGAACCCAGGAAACTAGTTTTGAAGCTAAGCTAGTTCCTTTGTGAATATATAAGTTGATTTCGTTAGAAAGTGATGGAAATCATAGGAAATCAAATATACTCTTTTCTGCTGCCACAATATAGTATTGTGATCTGTGATGGCTGCTGATTAACAGCGTGCACATCAATACTTGGTGGTGTAATCTGTGAAAGAGGAAATAGTTTTACTAACTTTATCTGGATGAAGTGTTCAAGATAGGCAGGTTATCTCGAGATACAGTCAGACTTAGCACTGCTTCTTAAGTTTCATTCAATGTGAGGGGTATTATGTTTTAGATCTAAATGTGTTTGAATTTTACAGTACATTTTATAAAACAAGGTCTCATCCTCAATGTCTTGCTTCCTGTATTTTAAATTGAAAGGTTGCCTTTTCTTTCTGTAATTTAGAACTTGAGTTGAATAGACTTATGGTAGTACATGGAGACATGTACTATTATTTGGTTTATGGCCGCTTCATTTTCTTAAAATGAAACCACGCACACACATACATACACCAATAAAATTTGTCAATCTTGAAATTAAAGAAAAGAGTGCCTGAATTTTATAATCCAATTAAACTAATATAATATTAATGATATGAATAAAATAGATTCTCCTAGAAATAAGCATAACTTTGCTGCACAAAATGAATAAATAGAATCCAAACTATGGAAACCAAAGTTCTGGATATGATGTGATATGGAGAACAGCATATGATCTCATGGATTTGGTATCACCATGTTGTTCCAGGCCTTAATATATGTATTCAGATCCCCATTTATTATTTCTTAGAATCTCTCTAAAAGGTCTAGCCTTATCAGCAGCACTGATTTTATGTGTAAATGTCTGAAGCAGAATGCAGTGCAGAAAAAGCATCTAGAATTCTAGATGATTATGGATATAGGTGGTATATTTGACTGTAGTATAACCCCCAAATGTCAAGGATCAAAATTTTCTGTCTTTTTCTTCAATAGGCTATTGAGGACTGTAGCTTGAGTTCTAGGTGATTGCTTAGTTAAATCAGCTGCAAGCAAATGATTATTTTTGTCCTATGGATCTCAGAAGGAACCTTTTTTGTGAGATCCTAATTTTCTGTCTTTAATCATTTTTAAAAATCTGACTGCATAAAAATATAACATGGCCTCGTTCCAAGGTAGTTTAGACATGGATGTTGATATTTCTTTGTAGGTAAAAGCAGTGAAGTTTTTTAGAAAACATTTTCCCCTACCCTTAATGGCTACATTGCTTTTGGCTAGAGTAATGGGTACACACTTTTTTTGTGGTGCATATAACCCAAACGTAGCATCTCTCTTTTTACATCTATTCACTTACTTACGATCCCGCACCAACACAGACACAGAAATACACATGGACAATGTCTCTGCTACAAAATAATTTTGTATGTAAATTTTTTTTCCATGTAAGTATATGAAAAAGCTAGATTTTAAATTATTCCCTCTGAAACATTTTAGGAGTTTGGTTTACTTGTATCCTTTTTTTTTTTTTTTGTAAAATGTTATGTTTCTCTGGAAAGTCTGGTATCCTTACATATCTGTTTTTGCCATTTATTTTTGAAGGATAAATGTACATTCATGAAATCAGTGATTTTCCGGATCCAGGAAAGCAATAGAACATTTACTCCAGTACTCTATTTCTGTTTAATTGAAACTTATAGGATTTAAGTGTGCTCAAAGGTCAATCAGACTGATTTTTATAGACCATCCAAATATAAGTTTAACACACATACATCCATGCTGCAATACACCACAATAAGAAAACAATAACAGTGCAGTTGTTTTGTGATCACATCCAGATGACTTTAGCAAAGTTGAGCCAAACGCTGAACTATGCCTCGCTCTATCCTTCTCAAGGATTTCTTTGCTGTGTAAATATTCATCAAATATGAAACGAAAACTCTTTCCAATTTTAGTCAGTGTGTTATAGAACATTAATAGGAAGAAGAGTCAACATCTATCATAAAGCAAACTTTAATTTCACAGTGAGTCCTGCCATTTCTTTACACTCTGCTTAGCTGTATTTTGCGGGGCAATTTAGCAATATTGTTCCAGGAATCCAGAGGCCAATGTGGCTGTATCTATTTAAATACCTTGCCAGATGCTCCCAGTATGGTTAAGGAAAGAAGATAGCTGAGTGTTTGCATTATTTTATTAAATACATTATGCAAAACTTTTAAGAGTGTTGCTGTGGCCTTTTGGCCTGAAGGACAATTCTACATTTATTATTCACATCCATTGTAAATATATATTTATGCCCAGCGATTGCTCTTAAGAATTTATTTCAGAGATGATCTATATGAAAGACTGAGTCCAAGCACTTAACTGAGAAAAATGTGTACTAGCAGAGACCTAATAAATGGAGCTTCTCATCAATAAATCAATCAAAGCTTTGGTATGGATGTAGCCACAGGGCCCACTGGTCTTGTCATGCTTAACTGCAAGATTCTGTAAAGTCCTTCTTTCCTCTGGCAAGCTCTTCATCGCTATAGCAACTGATGAGCATTGATGTTGCCATAACAGGAACATTATTTTTCCACAGCATTGAAACCTCAGAAATTGTAACTTTCTTAATCATATAGATTAATTTATCATTTGTATTTAAATGTTAATCAGCTTAATTGCACCTGGAAGCTGGTGGGACACCTTGATATGCCCCTTACAGAATCTACTGGATATCTTCCTGATAATTGGGAAAGCAAAGTGTGTGAAGAATTGTCAGCTTCTCTGTGAAATATTCATATCAAATGTTTTTTTTTTCTTTATGTAGCTGAACAGAAATGGTGACCTGAAAAATGTGCAGTTGTAAAATTTGGCCAACTGAAAAGAATAGAAATGTTCTAAGTTACAACAAAACGTGGCTGTTGTTTTGAAACTAGATTAAGCCACAAAGAGGAGGAAGGAACAGAGGCTGACAATTGCTTTGTTTCTTAACCACTGTGTTAATTTTCTTTCTTCATTTATTCTGTCTGCTGACAACAAGATTTGAGATAGAGTTAGACCCCATTTGGCTAATGCATGTAATTGTCCAAAACTATAAATTATTCAAAAGTTTAATACCACAATCCACATGTTCATAGCACACTATGTTTTTGAATGTATAGAGTAGATTCTCTGTATAACATTTTTTAAATCTCTCAAAATAATCAGAGGACTTTAGTTTTTGCCCAGCAGTTCTAATAATTGAGTTGTCTGCCTTTGAATCATGTTTTCCTGAGTAAAAAGGAGTTTGAAGAGGAATATACTGGATTGAATCCCATTGGAAAATATCAGATTGGATACCATAAATGTTTGGAAGTGCTCCAAGCATTTTACTTTTTTATAACCAAATCTCTACAAGATGTCTTCTTCACCAAGCATCTTACTTATGTATTAGATTTATGTCCCAATTTTTTTTAAGAATTTAAGGAAATAGTTCTTCCTTCAGTTCTTCCACCAGCAGCCTCATCAGGTTAGGTAGCCTCCAGTGAAAGACTGTATATTTACATGTATCCTAACCCTAACCCGGAAGTCACCTAATGAGCTGATGATGGATTTAATCCTGGCTCTATTCAATTTTTCAGTCAAGTATCTTAACCGTTATATTTGCTAAATAATCACTAGACTTCCTAATATTGGCATAGTGATGAAAACCCTCCATAGTTAACAGAAAAATCTAATTTTACAGCATCAAAGTTGGGAGGAAAATTATCTTGTGACATACTTGTTGGAGAATTATTGAAGTATGGCTGTAATATATTTTGGAGTGTGTATAAATGGGAATACAACTTGTGCTTTTCTAATTGATTGATCTACAATTAGGATAAATATATAATTTTAAAACATATTCTTTTATTAATCTTTAAATCTATAATTTTTAATTAACATCTTTTTGTAGCACTTTGGCATTTTGGATCTATAAATAGAATAGAACAGAACAACAGAACAGAATAGAATAATATTCTTTATTGGCCAAGTGTGACTGGATACACAAGGACTTTGCCTCTGGTGCAGAAGCTCTCTGTACATATCAACACATTATGTGGTTCTGTGTTAGGCTATTTGTGCTGAAAACTACATGGTTGCACACGTTTTTAGGCGCTGGTAGAAAACATCCAGCAATATTTGGGTGAGAGCATAGATTTTAGCTGAATTCTTTGCAGGAAGTCTTGACATATAACCTCTAACAGTATGGAAAACTGACTGTAGTGCTGAATAGTGAACTTACCCATAATGCCATTTTTGATAGATTATGTAATTAAAGAAGGATAGTGGAGATGGTGGTGACCCTTTGAGAGCTGGAGGCAACAAAATTTCATTTTAAAGTATGCCGATTAGTGTACATTTAAAGTGATAATAATTCTAAGTCTTATTCTAAGTCTAATATTATTAAGTGAAACAGAGAAAACGTGTAAGGTATTAAATAAATTCCTCAGAACTGCAATGAAGTTAGAGTTTATGTGTAACTTTATTGCGGATTGTATCCATTTTTTTTCATCCAGGGTCCTGGATTAGCAGAGTTTGCAAATTCAAACCCTTGTGAAGCTCTAGGAAGACACTTAACTTGGAAAAGAAACCTGAAAAATGAACAAACAATAAAGGAGAAAAGGATGGCAATTAGAAAGAAAGCTTCTGAATCAGCCGATTAAGACAAAAAAAAAATAGTTCCAGAGAAATCTTTAGAAATGCTCAGATTAATTTTTGCAAAATCAGAATCCTTCCAAAATCCTTCTGCCTTATTCGTAAACTTGTTCATTCTTCTTCTTCTTTTTTTTTTTTTTTTAAAGATATTGACTGCACCCCAAACATCTCCATTGGAAGCAGCTGGGCCTGTTTTTCATGCTGCAGAGTTAGCAGGTGGCATCTCTGAGTATCTTATCAATTGCATATTCCTTTAAGAGCGCCAGGTTTTAGGTATGCTTAAAGAGACTCGCACGGTTTTCCCAAGAGAGAGCATTAATCCTGGGGAATATTAACTTCCTCCATGATGATGTCGACAGCATCTTTTTTATTACTCTCATTCCTTTCCTTGGAATATCACTGGACGCGTCCAAGAAAGGAAAGTGCGCAAGCATTTGGGGCAAATGTTTAAAATGGGATTGTGTTGGCAAAGCTACCTAACATTTGTTGGCGCCGCATTTGGCAGTCACGAGCGTGTTATTAGTCTGCTGTGTTTGTGAGCACTGAAATTCATGAAACAACATTCTTCCTAAAAAAAAAAAAAAAGGCATTTTTGTGTTCGTGGAAACCAAGCCAGCTTGAATTGCAAGCTTTCCAAGAGCTTCCATTCAACTTCTGGAATAGATCCTCGAATGAGGCCTTTGCCCCCCCCCCCCCCCCGGATGCCCGATTTACCTTCGCCGCGGGACAAAGTCCCACGTCGAACTGTGCATTTTCACCTTCTCACCCAGTCCTGTCACAAAAATAATTGTGTGTGTACTGTATGTGTGTGGTGTTTTAATTTAAAAAACCTTCCATCGAGTCAGCTGGGAGAACCTGCAAAACCTCTCGGCAAAGTCGTAGCAGGTGAGCATCTGATGGTGCCGATTTGGCCGCGCATCCAGGTAAAGCAGATGGCTGGGCATTCCCCTGGGCTTGGGGTGTCGAAAGCACATCAGATGTACGGGAGCTGGGCCAGGGACGGCAGCCTGCATGGGGAGAGGGGAAGAGATGATCCAACCCGAGGAAGCAGCGCATCATGTTATTCTTTCACCTCAGAGGAATGGAGAACTTTGCTGTGGCCAGGAGAAGATCCAGAGCTAACCCCCCCCCCCCCCCAGGTGGTGTCACCACTCCACATCCAGCAATTCTGGCAGCCCTGTCCCCACCTTCCCACCCATCAACTTGCAAGACTGGCAGAGGAATAACAAAGCAACATTAAAAATCTGGGAGGCGATCTTTTGATGCTGAGCGCCTCCTGAACGTTAAAAAAACCCAAACAATTAAAAATTATTATTATATATGCATGCTTCCAGCCCAAGTTTTACATTTTGCTCATAACTTTTCTCTCTGTGTCGTCTTTGCCTTTCCAGTAGATGTAGGATTTCTCTCTTGTACATCATACTTGTGGAAGCTGAGCCAATCAGGACTAAAATGTGTTTACACACGCATACCGACTCACACCTGATGGATTGTAAAGCGAATGGTTTCATTCTTATTTATTTTTATTCCATTCAGACACTGTCCCTCCCAGAGGGATTCTGGTCAAGGTACAAACAAACATACATGCATGCATGCATACATACATACATACACACACACACACAGTATATAAACCCCATAAAAACAGATTATTATATTTAAATTAATTTCCTAGCTGGACTTCATCTCAAAAGCCTCCATTGCAGAGCTCTGAAATCGCCCCAAACCACAAAGCATCTCTTACCATGTCGACGGATGTATCTTTTCTTTTTATGTACACTGAGAGCGCATGCACCAAAGACAAATTCCTTGTTGTGTCCAATCACACTTGGCCAATAAAAAAATTCTGTCTTCTCCAGCCACGCTGGGAAATACAAAGGACGGTTGTAGGAATGGGGTTTGCCTAATCCAGTGAAAAGGAGGACCAAGGGTGACAGGATAGCTGTGTTCCAACAACTCAGGGGGTGCCACAAAGAAGAGGGAGTCAAGCTATTCTCCAAAGCAACCTAGAACTAAGGATGGGAATTAATCCAGAGTACCAATCTAGAACGAAGGATAAATTTCTTGACAGTTACAACAATCCATAGAATGGCTTGTCTCCAAAAGTTGTGTGCGCTCCAACCCTGGAGGTTTTCCAGAAGAGAGTAGACAAGCATTGGTCTGGCATGGTACAAGGTCTCCTACTTGAGCAGGAGGTTGGTCTAGAAGACCTCCAAGGCCCCTTCCAACCCGTGTTGTTCTGAAATGTTGAATCAGAATGCTCCTGTGACTCTTTCTGGGAATCTTCCATCCAGCAGCCTTACACAACGCCTCCTGAAGCTACCCGGTTTCAAAACCCTCTTTCTATTACGATGCCCTGGCTTGGCTTGCTGTGCCCAGTTCAACAGGGCTCCGTTAGGAGGCTATCAAGGCTGTAAGCTCATCAGAGGATGGCCGTCCTTCAGCATGTCCCCCCCCCCCAAATTTATCATCAGTGAAATTTACCTTTAGTGAACAATAGCCCTGGGTTTCAATGAATACTTGGCACCATTTGATTTTGAAAGGTGCCCCTGGGAATAAATAAGTCCATTCTGCAGGTGCGAACATGGGATGTTGAGAAATGAGCAGATAATAAGGTATTATTATTACCTAGATGCCCATCTTTCTTTCTTCCCTTTTTCTTTCTTTCCTTCCCTTTTTTTCCTTTCCTTCTTCCCTCCCGCCTTCCTTTTTTCCTCCCTTTCTTTCTCCCTCCCTCCCCTCCTTCCTT
>JAEANM010018535.1:0-12611 GCA_017656035.1 Myanophis thanlyinensis | reverse complement strand
CCATCTGGATTATGCCAATGCTCTCTACATGGGGCTCCCCTTGAAGAGCATCTGGAGGCTGCAGTTGGTGCAGAATGTGGCCGCGCGGGCAATTATGGGAGCTTCTTGGAGCTCCCATGTCACACCTCTCCTAAGCTGAACTCCAATTAACTACCAATACAGCAGTAAGGTTAGGCAGGGCTACAATTAAGATATCACTTGGTTCACGTCAAGCTTTGCTTCTTCTGCATGTGATAAGCAGGCAGGAAAAACATCAGCTAATCACAGCATCACATCAAGAATGGGAAGGATTTGGCTCAGAACAGGCTGTTCATCATATCTTGGCTCTTTCCTATGCTCCCTTCTTCTATACCCCATCAGGTCAATCCAAATTGAATAGAATAAAACATAGATACATTGGGATCATGAAAAGAGCTCAGTGAAAACAGTGCTTTTATTCATTATTTTTTCTCCACTTCATTTTCTTCATTTATATAGGCAGTAAGTGCAAAATTCCAGATTCCTTGCTTCAATTCAGAAAGTAAAATAGATTTTGTTGCATTTCTTGCATCACTATTTTCAGATCTTTAGAGAAACAGTATCAGAAAGATGGCAGGCAAGGCTGACAAGTTATCAAAGGCATTGAAACAACTAACCCTCCCCACTACTTGTTTCATGTGCCTCTGACGTGATGGATAGTAAGGCACAATAGAATTCACACATTTTGTAGTAATAGCTGGATGCTTTTGATGGAAGGAGTAAAATACCAGTTTAACACTGTACAGTCAAAGATGATTTCACTCTATTGCACTCATAGGATAGAGATAAAATGATCATGGCAGAAAATAGGATATCTCTAAGAAAGACTCAAAGTATCACAGTGATACCAGACATGGAAAATTAGTATTCTGCAGGATCTGAGTTAGTCACCGGGATCAGAGGTTTTGTCTTCCAAGCTTTCAGACTCATGCTGGAGCCTATCCTCAGGAAACCTCTGATCCCAATGACCAACTCAGATTGGATCCTGAAACATTATCCTGGGACACGTATATTCAGTATAACTAAAGCAATATATTATCAATACTTGAGATTCGGATTAACCGCCTTCTATCATAAACAGTTATTTCAAACACAGTTCTTAAAATGTTTATGGATATGAAACATGGCCAACTTGTAACAAAGATTTGTTACAAACAAACCTATAATCCAGTGCAGGGGTGCCCACACTTTTTTGGCTTGTGAGCTACTTAGTCAAGTCAAAACAAGTCAAAATAAAATACAAAACTGAGGCCAGCAAGGCACGGCATACCTTTGGATAGCTGGAGACAGGCCTCACACACCTCGGCCCGTTTCTTCTGCAGTCGGCAAGCCTTTCCTGAAGGCCTCTGCAGCTGATAACAGAACTCCATATCCATCTGGAGCTCTGTTATCAGCTGCAGAGGCCTTTAGGAAAGACATTTAGGAAAGGTCTCTGCAGCCAATAACAGAGCTCCGGATCGATCTGGAGCTCTGTTATCAGCTACAGAGGCCTTCAGGAAAGGCTTGCCGGCTGCAGAAGAAATGGGCCAAGCCATGTGTGAGGCCTGGCTCCAACTATCTGAAGGTATGCCATGCGATCTACCCACACTACCTTTGCGATCGACCGGTAGATCGCGATTGACGTATTGGGCACCTCTGATCTAGTGTAATTCCATCTTATTTTCAGGAATGCTGCCTGGGAGCAGGAAAAACGTTAACAGACTTTTAGCATCTGCAGTAATCATAAGGGAACGGAAAGGGAAAAGGGGGACGGAGAAGGGAAGGAGAAAGGGAAAAAGGAGGCATTTTGGGAGGAAGATAATTCACAAAGAGGCAGCTAAGGGAAAGTGATTTAGAGAGGAAATATGTGATTTCATGATTTTGCCTGCTAGGGAATTGGATATCTGTTTGGCAGATAGATACAAAGAAAAAAGAAACATAAGTTACAGGGATAAGTAACTCTTATATTTCTCAAAGTGTGAAATTAAAAAAAAATCTAAATTTGAAGGTTCTTTTAGTTTTGAAGGTCAGGTCACATAGTCTTCCTTCCCCATCTACACTACCTGCCACAGGTCTCAATACTCAATAAGTTTACTCATAACAATTAGAAGTGTAGGCTCAAAAACAACTTTCTCAGATAGAGCTACAGTTATTTCTAATGCAATTTCTCAGTATAGTTACTGATCTCTTGTTGACTTCATTTATGTTAATAATACTTTGGTCCCATTAATGGCATGATAACTTCTATTCTTCTATTACAGAAGTCTGCAGAGATGAAAGATAATAAGTGATTTTTAATGGGTTTTACAGATCTTACAACAGAGAAGCAAATAATAGAATACATTGATTGATCCTTAGCTTTAAGAGCTCACGGTTATAATTTCTAGCAAAAGAACAGCTATGAGCACAAGCAAAGCAAGCAGCTGCTTAAAGCCCTCCCATTTCAAAACTGGTTTGTTCCTTCTTGAATAATCCTGTTAGTTGGGTATTTCTTTCTCTGTTGTCTGGACAACTCCAGGCCTAGCTACATTTCTCTCAATAGCTGGGGCCATGCAGATTTCAAGAGCAAAAATGGATTTTAGAAACGGCAGAAGCTGGCAGGTTAAATAGTTAATAGTAACTGCTGTTCTGGTTAATGCAGCTGCCACGTATTCTCCACAATGTGAAGTGAGTCATGCAGGTTAGTAAAACAGCAGTGCCTGGTTATTTTATTCCCAAATAGAAGATATGGCTATAGTTAAAACTCCTCAAAGAGATATAGAACAAAAATATTTACCATTAGAAAACGTCGGGGGGGTAACGTGCTGTTGAAGGTGCCTCTCCCCTGTTTAACATTATAAAAAAGTGGTTTAGAAACATTATCCAGTAAGGAGTTTGGCTTCTTAAAAATGTAAATATTCCCAAAGAACAATTGAATCATAGATTTTGAATAATATCCCTTCACGGTTCCCCACCCCAACTTCACATACAATTCTAGCTAAAACCAAGTCATTTGGCCAATGGATCAATTTCATAATAGTTCCTTCCTTTTCACCAACAATATATTTCTACTCTCTTTTCACTACTGTAACTCTCACTTTATTAAAAAACCATCTAGTGGGTTTTTATAGGGTATACGCAGAGAAGAAAAAGATGTGGACAAGAGACAAAAATTAGTATTCAATACTGTTAGTATTTAAATGTCTTTTCTAACTAAATGTAAATGCAGCTTTGAAAAAGATTTTTTTTTATCAGAAGATAGATCAATACCCGTGGGTAGAAAGCAGCATGCATGTAAAACAAAATTGACTGTCCACAATAGCAAAGTGAACAAATTATTATGAAGTCTCTAGTAACAAATCAGCTGAAAAAAGCTCCTACTGCAGTTTAAAATGAGTTTTCTACCCAAAGACTCAAAAATAAAAAAATAGAAAAATAATAATAAAAAGGGAAGAAAGTGAACTCACATAGCACTTAGTAATAATGCTTTATTTCTTTATATGCAAGCTAAATTAATTGGTTTATCTAATCTAATCAAACATAAATACAATCACACAGTAAAACCACAATTGTGCTTATGATCTTCAGTTTTCTATTGTTTTACAGACCTGCCAAGGTTGAATATAGTTGCTAAATGAAGGCTACTTATATAAACGTTTAGCTACACTATGTTTTAAAGTATTTACTAACTTATTCCTATGCATTTTACTTCCAAAGAAATTGCAGCAAATTTCATTATTGTAAATGAATAATTTAACTCTAATCTAATTCTAATAAGTCTACACAATATACAGTATACAATATATAGAACTGTAGCCTTAATTAATTTAATATAGCCCATCTAATCTTTGTAATAGTGTTTCTCAGGACAGGAGTGCATTTTTTCAAATCACCATTTCTTTTGATCTTCTGATATACACCTAGAGTTGGACCTACATGCATCAGTTCATCTAAGAGTTTTGAAAGGTATCTGTTTCTAGTAGATAATTTATATATTTTCTCTGAGAATTGTATATACCAAACAAGTGATTTGATACAACAAGTGAAATAGGGACTATTTATTAGGAAGGTAGTCTATGATCTACAATACAATGATGAACAGGCTTTTATAGGTTTCCAAATTACCATCATTTTTCAATAGCACCATATCAATATGGTAAAAAGAAAAACAATATGTCCAGCATCTCCACTATGCTTACTTTACACATAGAAAGAAACCAAATATTCCCAAATCCTGGTTTCAGGAATTGTTGGAACTAAAGGCCAAATATCTCTTGAATTTGTTCAGTAGCAGGGAAGGGAAGGCCTCACTCTGCTCATATGACTGTTCTGAATACTCGCCTAAGAAATGAACCTGTGCAGATTTAATTGTTTTATTTGCTTTATTCTGTTTTAAATTAATGGAGAAGTGAGATTTGCAGCAGAAATAGGAGGCCAACTTCATGAAATCATCTGCCATTTCTGCAGCATCTCAGGGATGACCCACATTAATGCCTTACACTTGCAAAGTTCACAGAGAAATAGCTAATTGGACAAGCCTAACCCACAGCTCAACAAGCTGGCAGCAGAAGAGAGCATGCAACTGGGCAGTGCAAAACAAGCATGTGGAACAAATTATTTCAAAGGGAGTATGAGAGTCATAGCGTCTGAGTGCAGGCTTGTTAGGTCTAATGAGAACCAAATCCCCGAGTCAAGTAACATTGTGGAGAAAAGACAGATGTTCTCTGAAAATAAGAAAATGGACACTGATATTGTATCCGCCATTGCTCCATAAAATCTAATGTACTTGGTAAATACAACTTTTGGAAAAAAAATAAAGGCCTCATCATCATACTGTTAATGATCTACTTTCTTAGCTCCCAAGAAATGTAGGCCACTGTTTGAGGATTTTCTTTTGCAGCAGTGAAGAGAATGTTTTCTATATGGCCTGTTTTCCCAGAAAATAATGTCTTTTCTAGTTTATGGGTGTACATCAACTGTAAACATCACCTGCTCTTTTGTGTGTACATATTTCACAGCATTCTGGCTTCAGTATAATCACTAATCTAAGTTAGAAATTATGTCAATATGCTAAATTCTCACTGGAAAGGTTTGTTACATCCATAATTATCAAGAATTTTAGATCCCTTTGATGAAATTGTCAGCAAATTTGAACATATAAATATTTTTCTGGGCATTGTCAATTAGTTAATAATTTGTTTATAAAGTTATTGCATATGAATTGATGCACTATAAGAAATTGATTCAGTTCATTGGTCGGTTGCAAATGACTTATAATCTAAAATATATCTTACGTGGGGGAAATGGCTGTAACTAAAAATGAAAACAACAAGCTTTGGGAAATCATATAATGAAAGATGGATTCATGCAAATCTGATCAGCAGGTATCTGTTACAGTAATGATGTTTTGAAATGTAGAAAACATTTGTTCACCGCCTGAATAAAAGTAACTTTATAAAGAAATATTAAATACAAGTATTTCTTAAGATATAAAGATATATATACACACATGCAATCAAGCCATTAAGAGAAATATGACAGGGACCTAATTGTTTTTAAATCTCTGTTTCACAAATCCCAGGTTTCAATATTGACTAAACATATACCTGCATAGCGCAGATGAGTGTATGCTTATTTTGGATATATCAAAAGTACTTTTTAATATTTGAAAAGGCTTGACTTTTTGATACTGTCAATAACTGTCCTTCGATCTCCCACACCATCCAATACAACTGATGACGCTTCTAGGATAGGAAGTGAAACTTCATTGGCATTTTCTTCCTCAAAAAATCAGTCCAGTTGCCTTTTCAAAAATAAAATCCATTTTTGAAACAACTATGACCTAGATGACTGAGAATCTTCATAGACACTTATTTTTGGGTAAGTTAAATCTACTCATGGGGACACGTCTTAAAATTACATCCTTTTTCTTCTACAGCATGATCTATTTATAGCTGCCTTTCAAAAATGTCCAAAATCTTCATCTGGTCCAAGTTATTACAGCCAGACTATTAATCAGAACTAATTATAGAAAACATATGACTCCTTTTTTTACAGTAGTTTCATTGGTCTCAGATCCACTTTGAGATTCAACTCCCTCTATATGTTATAACCTAAACATAAAACCTTACATAACTACAGTATTTTTGAAACACTATTGGTTTTTAAGATCTTTGGGAGATCTTTTCTCATTGAGAATGTGAGAAAAGGCCTTCCCACCAGTTGCTCCAGATGCTGCTACCAGAGGAAGTGAGACAAGGCCAGTCTTTTCTTCCTTCCTTCCTTTTTCTTTTTTATGCTTAACCAGTCAAAGCTAATTTTATGCAGACTGACTCCTTCCTTTTTAAGCTGACTTGTTTGCTAAAGTACATTTTACTGTTTAAATTAATTTATTTTGTATTTTAATTCCATTTTAATCTACATTTTATTATTTCTGACAAGGCATGATTTAAATTCATTAAAGAAAGTATTAGTACCATCAATATGTGAAACACTTGTAAGTTTGTGTTTTCCATTCTGCTGCACAATGTGTGAGGGTAGCTGTCTACAAAATAAATGTGTAGCACTTCATTTCCTAATATTTTTTACAAAAGATAAATAGCTGATACTTAAATGTTAGCAGTATGCTCTTCTCTAGCAGTTGACCCTAAGGATAAGGCAACCTTCATTAGAAATGACTGCCTAGAAGGAGAAACTTACTCATTATTTACATTTTCAAAAGCAGCATTAAAAAGTTGGGTGGGGGAATGAAAAATGTCAGCCACAACCTAATGAAACTGTCATTCATTCAAGGAAGCTGATTGCCCTTCCTGCCTTGGTGTGATCTGAAGGGGATCTGTATTAGACAACCTGTTCAGGATAACCCTTCAAATACACCACATTCTATTTCAAAGTGCTTGGCCATGGGAGTGAGTTTGCATTTAGAAACTTTATTCCTTGTGAAATGATGAAATATGTCAATGGAAATGAAGGGTCAGAAGGGGGAGTTATAGCTATTAAACGAAAAAGGGCAAGTTATAAATATCCAAAGAGGTATCTTAACCCCTTGCCTATCTATAAATCTATCCCTGTGCTTCCCTCCTGGGAGAGTGGGACTGAAGGTTTGTTAATAACCCCTGACTGCACAATTCAACAGTGTTTTCCATGCAGAGCAGCTATGAGCAGAAAATTCACTACAGTACGCATGAATGGGATGTTTCAGCTGTTACTGCTTTCCTTTGCATTCATATAGCTGGCAAAAACCAATCAGGAGACAAACTCAAATTATATAGCCAGCTTCTCAGGTCAATGAAGAGCTGTCCCAGATGGCAAATTCCCCCCATATCCAATTCTGAGAGAATAAACAGACCAGAAGCATCTTTGTTGTTTATTTAAAGACCCTGGAGGTCACCATCCATGACTGCTGGGTCTAAATCTGAAACTCCAAGAAAATTAAGACTTTCACACTTTAAAAAAAAACGGCAGGAGGGCTTTTCCCAGAGTTTGTTATGAAAATCAGGTTTAAAGTGTTTTCCAAGTTATTCAGCATGTGGGTGAGACCCTGTTAAGCTATAAAGGAGTCAGATTTCCAACTGAGTACATTTATTCATGAAGGAAGCACAAAGAAGTTCAATCGTCAAACACTTTTCACATAAAGTGAAGTGTAATCTGACAAACAATTATTACTTCTTAGGAACCTAAACTGTACTAATCAGTCATCAAACACCTTTACAAAAGGCCCACTCCAGTTCTGATGTTGCCAATTACTCCAACAAAGAAAAACAAAATCCAGAACTGTCACTATGCAACCGAAATAAAAGTAGTAAATGAATGATTTGAAATATAAGCCAGTTGTATTCCAGCTACTACTTCAACAGAGAAGATTATCATTCTAATCTTCAGGGCAGGAGGAGGCAAGATTAGTGTAATTAAGTACCATCACATGGATTGTTAAGTAAATGTGGTTCTTGCATATCATCAAGGGATAGAGTATATGTAGGCTGGCTTAATTTAGGTTCCAACAAGAAATTGCTACAGAAATTATGCATTTTTCCAGAGGCTCAGACTACTCAGCAGAGTCAGTTGAAGGGAACTGTTTTCAAATCAATTAAGACAGTACAAAAAGAGAAACATTTACAGTATTTTCTGTTTTGATAACTTTTTATGTGGGACTTCATAAAAGTTATCTCTTAAAATGCATAGGCATCTGAAGCCGGTAAAAAATTCATGTGTGCTCTTCAGTATTATTATTCTAAAACACATACAAAAGTAACCAATCATATTGCTTTACTGTAACAATTATTCTCAGATTGAACCTTTATTGTGTCAATTTTTTTAGTTAGAATAGACTGTTTTATTTACTATTAGTATTAGCTTTCCAGCTCTTTCCAAGAGATCAGAGGATATTATAGCTAAGCCAGAATAGTAGGTATCCTTGAACATGATAAGACTTCATTCAATATACTTACAATTCTTTAATTCCCTTGATGTAAGTATTTATAATAAATACATTTGTGAGAAATCACAAAATGCAATCAATTATGTTATTAGGTGAAATAAAAATTAACAAATACAAATGTAATAATTTTAAACTATGCTTATTGATTAGCCATATTAATAGGAACTGCATTGTATTTTTTAACAAAATGTTTTAGAAATCAAGCACCTGGAATGAAAGAAAGGATGCAGGATTTTCTTCACTTGCTCAATCAAATCCCATTTGACCTGATTGAACCTATAGAATGTTACATCTAGACTTCTGTTAACTAAATCTATGAGGATAGCCATTACTGGCAATTTTCCACCAAGGGAAAATCATCCTCCACTGAGGATAGAGCTATTAGTAAAGAAAGGGCTAGTAACAGTGCATTCCACTTATATTGAAACCTCTTTGTTGACTTAGCTCTGAGAAATAAGAAGCAACTTGTTTTAAAAACAGTTTGATATATGAACTATAAATTCCAAATATGCACAATACTCAACTAACTCTTGTTATCCATTAAAACAAAATGTTCATTATTATAACTATTATAACTCCTAACCCACTGAGCGCAATCCCAACTGCTAATATTGGGGGGGGGGGGTGTCTATGTTTGTGAAATTTGAAGCATAGCTAAGTAGGAATGCTTCTTACCAGCTAAGAAACCAATTCTATACTTGGTTTAACATTTAGAAGATTTTGTTCAAACTATTCCAGGGATGTCCCTTGGTTTAGCTAAATACAGCAGGGCAAGATCCATGATGACATTTTCATATTTATATCTGTTTAAGAAGACAGAGCTATCTTACTATACTAGTTTGAAAAGTCTCAATTAACTGAATGGATTTTTAATCCCATATTCAGATATTGCAAGGACACAATACAGAGGTATGTACTGTTTCCATATACTGTTCCTGTATGTATACATATGCATGAACTCTTTATCTCAGTTTGAGGTCTCCTTTTTCGAAGATGGATTAAAAATGCTTTTGTATAAGCTACAGTTTGCACATTTATTTTTTTCTTCACAGGGTAAGAGTAATAGGAGAAAAGAAATGGCTTCCAATGAGAAAATACCAGAGAGCAAAGTGTTAAATTCCCCTCCTTTGACACTGCAGCTATCAGAAAGATTTAAAAGTTGTCGTTCTGGTCTTTAAAACAATGGAAGCTCTCATCATTCTTCTGGTTTGATTGTTAAAGACAGCCCATGACTGAATTGGTCCTCTGAGCACTCAACTTCAAATAATTGGAACAGTAAAAGTCAGCACTGTGTTAAAAAGCCTCCTGCAATGTCAATCTGACATTTCAACAGGATACATGACAAACATTGAAAAATGAGAATCAGTCTAAAGAATTGTCCATGTAGAGATTGTTATCAGTCATTCCACCATTGGGATTCCTCACATCTGCTATGTGATAGGTCTGCGCAATTCAACATGGATTTTATGTTGTTGAGATCTAGACACGTTGAATCAATATACTGAAATTCATCAAATATCACGCAAACGTTATCTTTACAGCCCAGGTCAGAAAAGCAGAAATAAAGAATAAGCAAGCATGCACATGCAATTCTGAATAAGCATTTGATGCTATTATACATGTATTATTGAAATAAATACATATGATAAACATGGCACTGTATAAAAGTAATCCTCAACCTACAATAACAATTGGGACTGGAATTTCTGTCATAAGTTGTTGCAGTCTTAAGTCAAATCATCATGTGACTGGACCTAATTTTATGACTAGTTTTATGAAATCTTTAAATAGGTATCATACAGTTGTAAGTGCAAATCCTGTTAACCAATGGCATTTTTTTGCCATGAATTACATTCATGTGACCATAGGATGCTGCAACTAGTCATAAAAGCAATCCAGCTGCCCAATGCTCAAATTATGATCATGTCACCATAGAGACAGAACAAATCCTTAAGTTCAAATTTAGGGTTGTAACTGATTTTTTTGGAGGTTGTTAATTAATCTGTCTTTAAGCAAGTAGACATAAGTTGAAGACAATCTATAGTATCTTTTTTCCTTTTAACCATTCAGACTGAAATAGCAGTTCCCAATAATTCTTCTGATTCTGCACTTTTCTGAATTCTATGATGCAATTCTTCATTTTAAAACAGTGCAAAATTTTTTACATATTTTATAGTGCATATAAAATAAATATTTTACAATAATTTATACAGAAATGGAATAAACTAGATTTATCAAAGAAGAGGTGTAAAACTCACATAGACCAAATCCTTGAATTCGTCTGTTTCATGTATGTACATTCAAATAACGGCCAGTTAAGGAGAAAAGTACCTCCCAGACTGCCCAGAGGATCTCTGTTTTTCTATGTAGAATAAGAAGCGGAGTACTCTAGCCACCATTTTGTTTGGCCTGTGAACAGACCAGATTTTTTTAAAGAAACTATCCTATACCATTCCTGTATAATTTATAGTAGAAAATTGGAAATAAAACAAATGGTATACCTTGGTTTATCGTTTTAATCAGGAGAATTTTCTCTCTCTGAATGTATGTATTAGAGGGGGAGAGAAAGTGGATGCCAATAAAAGTACACAATATAAAATTGGCAACCTTTTCTGGATTGAGAGAAGGTTTTAGTTCAGTTCTGTTTCTCCTAACTTTGCCAGAATCACCCAACAGTAGGAACTCTTGAACTGTTAGAGGGCAAAGCCATTACTAACAAAAAATTTTCCCCCTCTTATACTACAGCTTTATGAGGATCAGAGGCAATGAATTATTATAACAATGTATTTTATTAATCTGAATGAAATGCTGTCAGTAATATTACACTAAAGTTGTTTAATCTAAAATATTCTAAATTATGATTCCACACTCTTGCTTTGAAACAAAGCTTCTGTAGTTCTCTCTTACCTATACATGTTTTCCCATCAGAGTGTAGCACAAACCTCACATGGCAACCACATTTTGGACCTTGATCTGTATCATCACAGGTGTGCTGACAACCTCCATTACCATAGTTGCAAGTCACTAACAGGTATAAGAGAAGAAAAAAGAAATGATTCCAAACATTATTATCATACTTGCCGAACCAAAAGGCTGTTTGCACAATACAGTAATGCAGAGCTAACTAAATCACCTTTACTGAATTAATCCTGCTGCTTGGGTTCATACATCATACTAGGCTAACATGTTGTAGTCTTGTTTGCATTCAAAGTGTATTATGCAAACAAAGCCCAAACAGGTTCAAGCTGCCAGATTTCTTTAAATAATTAAGAATTACTAGATTAATATAAAATTTAGGCACTTCAAAATCACTCATAAAATCATCCTGAAGTATAACATGATTAACCTTAGATCAATACCAACAAGGGAAAAATTATATGGGATAAAACTGAAATGAGGGGATGGTGGGATTTTGAAAATCTGTATGGGAATGTTAGTGATGTGTCATAGATCAGAATGCAAACAGATGCTATAGATCTGGGGTCCTCAAACTATGGCCCGCGGGACGCATGCGGCCTGCGGAGCACATTTACCCAGCCCATGACATCCAAGCCGTTCCCCCTCCTCTTCCCACCCCTCTCCTCCAGCAGCCCGTCCGCTCTGCTTGGGGGTGGGCAGACAGAGCGCATGCTTGTGCTGGAAAGTGGCGGGATTGCCAGCGCAAGCATGTGCTCTGTCCACCCTGGCCTGAGGAGGAGGCGGGATACGAGGCCGGGGGTGCTGCCCTGCCGGGCTGTCCCCACCCCGCCGCTCTCTCCTCGCCCCCAGCCGAGGCCGGTCGCATTGTGGAGACCGGCCGGGGGTGCTGGCCTGCCGGGCTGCCCCCGCCACTCTCTCCCCGCCCCCAGCTGAAGCCGGCTGCAGTCACGGAGACCAGCCAGGGGTGCTGGCCTGCCAGGCTGTCCCTGCCCCGCCGCTCTTTTCCCGCCCCCAGCCGAGGCTGGCCGCATTGTGGATACTGGCCGGGGGTGCTGGCCTGCTGGGCTGCCCCCGCCCCCGCCGCTCTCTCCCCGCCCCCAGCCGAGGCCAGCCGCATTGTCACGGAGACCGGCTGGGGGTGCTGGCCTGCCAGGCTGCCCCCGCCCCGCCGCTCAGAAGGAAGGCTAGAAGGAGGAGAAGGAAGGAATGGAGAGAAAGAAGGGAGAGTAGAATGAGTGGAGAGAAAAGAAGGGAGAGGAGAAGGAAGAAAGGAATGAAG
>JAEANM010018534.1:0-12611 GCA_017656035.1 Myanophis thanlyinensis | reverse complement strand
ACAACTCTCCTAGTTTGAATTTGCTTGCAAAGAGAGAGAGAGAGAGAGAGAGAGAAAATGGGGTTTTCATCTTACTGTACTGTATTCATTTATAGCAAAGTATATAATATGTATCATGTATGTAATGTAAAGTATATAATTATTAGCTCTTTTAGATGTACTGTTATCAGTTTTTTTTATTTACTATAAATATCCATTTAACTGCATATGAGTTTGCAAAGTAATCTGACATCAGTGGGCCAGGAAAACAAAGAGCATGTCATGAATATAATGTTTGTAACCAAGATGGAATGTAAGGGGGAAAGAACAACAAATTGTTAACTGCTGTTGTCTCTTAACTGTAGTTACATTTACAATGTACTGTTAGGGAAGCTTACCAAAGAGTTTACCCCAATTTTATTTCTACAACAACATCTTGATTTTGAGTTCAGATTAATCATAAAGCTACAGACTGTTATGCAAAGTTTGCATTTCACTTCAGGTTAAACTTTGTGCGGTAAAATGTAAAAGAGTGGTGTGCATCTTTGTTCGTGGCAGCAAACACGTATGCAAGCCAGCTGGAATTTCAGATTTGGAACAGAAATCTATCTTTCATGAATAAAAAAAAAAATTGTAATCATGGGATGAGACTAATTTCTAGTTAATAGGCCATAAGGCAGGAAGAAGATCCATGTTGCGAGTATGTTCAGAGAGCCCACGCCACCCCAAACAACACATTGGAGCCTGCATAAAACCATTAAATATCCAGCAGTGTATTTTACCCCTGGATGATACAATAAGAGCATAACAAATGCATGGCTGTATGGCATTTGTTGCACATGTTTCAGATATCTGCTATCAAGGAAACACTTCTATTCCAGTATTTATTTTATTTTCTAGTATTCAAATTGTAATGTATTTTTGCTGTGTTTTGTATTAATGTTTTTATTAATATCAATATTTTGAAATGTACCTGTCTAGCATAATGTTTAGAAACAGCTACCGGACAGTGCTGAAGACATTGTTGTGACAAAGAACATTTACAGGCTGATTTTTTTAAAAATGCCAGCGCCTGGGGTTTGCATTCAAAGGAGAGAGTTCGAAAATTTGGTCTCCTTCCTCCTTCAGTTTCCAGAATTTGAAGAGTTCAGAATGATTGTTGAGATATGATGCATCAGTTTTGTCCACAAGCAGTTAAAAATAAAGATCAGAACGCCCTGGAACTTACTTGATATGCGGTAACATCTTTTGATATGGAAGAGTGAATGAGGAAGAAATATAAATAGGCTGTTTGGGAGGCAAGACATTAACAGCACTATACGCTCTTCAAAAGTGAAAATGTGCTTCTTCAGCAGTAGGTAGCCACCCTGAATATTGAGATGTAAACTTTTGATTCCTTTGTTTTTAGAGGACATCATGTTCTCATTTCAAAGGGAAGCAAATTGTCATCCACAGCAGCTCTTCTTTTGTTTGGGGCAGATTACACAACCTTATTTTGTCTCAGTCTATCCTGGTCTCTACTTTTAATAACTTCTAATTTTAGGAACGCAAAACCACCTGGGAACTGACTGTTAGATTCAAAAACAGAGGAGTATTTAAAACCTGGGCCTTGCAAGCAGAATTATTTGGCAAGCCCCTTTATCAGCAGATGAGAAAGAACAGTATGTTGGATTGTAGAGAAGTTAGATGTCAATAAAAAGACCCTATCGTTCACTGTCAGGTTCCTGTATTCTCTTCTAATACAGGAACATACTTTTTTTCCCCACATAAATCAGGCTTTGCTTATTATATAAATAAAAGATCTGACTTAATAAAAGAAAAGTCTTTAACAAAATGAACAGATTAGCAGAGTTGGAAAAAGGGCCTTGGAGTCTTCTAATCCTGCTCAAGTAGACTTCTCTAGCATTTCAGACAAATGGCTGTCCAATCGTTTTGTCAAAATCCCCAGCAATGGAGCATCCACAACGTTTGGAGGCAAGCTAATTGTTCTCACTGTCAGGAAAGTTCTCCATACTTCTAGGTTGGATCTCTCCTTGATATGTTTCCATCTGTTATTTCTTGTCCTATTCTCAAGTGCTGTGGAGAATGGGTCAAGCCCCTCTTCTATGTCAATGATCCCAAACCTTTCAAATTCAAATTTTATTTGTCACATACACAGTCATACACAGTACGATATGCAGTGAAATGCTTATGCAGCCGCCCGTGACCATAAGAAAAAGGAGGGCATAGAGAAAAGACTATAGAAAGTTAGGAGAATGGGGTAGGAGATGGGGTAATTGGATAGGGAGTCCTGATTTAGTCTTGGGTGATGTTATGGTTTAGAGTCTGTATCACCTGTGGGAAGAAGCTTCTCCTCAGTATCTCTGTGTTGGTCTTCAGAGAGTGGAACCACTTTCCTGACTGCATTGTAGAGTCCATTGTTGAGGTGGCTAGGGTCCTTCACTATCTTCCTGGCTGTAGTCCAGCATCGCTTGTTGTAGATAGTGTGCAGTTCAGGGAGCTTGGTGCGGATGATGCACTCAGCTGAATGCACCACCCTCTGTAGGGCTTGTCTGTCCTGCATGGTGCTGTTCCCAAACCTTTTGGGCACCAGGGACCGGTTCTGTGGAGAGAGGTTTTTCCATAGACTGGAGGAGGTGTGGTTTCATGTACTGCCTGCATCTCACAGATGGGGCTTCATTTGTGGGACCCAGCATGCCGTGGCCCAGTGCCAGTTCATTTGCTGGGCATTGGGGACCCCTGTTCTATGTGACAACTCCTCAAATTTACTTCATTTAACTTTTATTTTTAGATTTTTGTATCTCACCTTTACTAATTTTATAAATAACTCAAGGCATCAAACATGCACACACAATATTCCTATTTTCCCCACAACAATAACCCTGTGAAATAGGTTGCACTGAGAGAGGTTATTGGCCCAAAGTCACCCAGCTGGCTTTTATGCCTAAGGGAGAAATTAGAAATCAGTCTCTTCAGTCTCCTGGTTTGTAGCCTGATGCCTTAACCACCAGCTGCAATGGAGAAAGGCAGGAAAAAGATTGTCTACTGCCACCAGTAATGTTCTGACGTGATAGTTGACAGCCACACATTTGGAATAAGAACTCATTGAATGAGGTTGACGGCAAAAGGGAAACTTAATGCTTAATCAGTGAGATATGTCTTGGGAGCAAAACCACCTGGATGTACCATTGAATAAATGCTGGTATTGAATCACTCAATTAATTGTATTTTTGCCATGTTTTCTAACTTTTAAAGTATAAGTTCTATTTAGTTGCACAGTTGACTAATTCAGAAGAAAACATTGGTTTAACTTTGCATCTATTGCTGTGCACCATTCTCTTATTGAATTAAATGTTACAGATATATTTCCTCCCCTTCTTGCATTTACCATTCCCATAGGAAATTATCTGCTTTTTTACTTAATGTTCATTTAATATGTATTTTTGTGTGTGTGTACATTTTCTCCTAGCAATGACATTTTAACTAAATTCAATGCTCTGAATAATGTGGATCTTTTATATCCAAGTTCCTACATAAATTCAGCAGCTCTTACTTTGGCATATCACAATAATAATATTGGTGAACCTAATCTGGCCTCCTCACATTTCCTTAAATTCTGCTGAATACAGCATTGGCTGGAGCCTGAGAAATAGAGAGAAAATATGATGTGTCTCTGTATCAGCTTTAGTAGCATCATCCCTGCAAGTAAAGACTATGGCTCTATTTTATTAATACTCCTTGAATATGTCTCCCAATTCCCCTCCCAGGTTTTCCAGGCTATTCAGATTCATATTAAATTCATATTATGAATTGCCACGTGCCTGTAAACCAGGTGGAATATAGTTATTTCATTGTGAGCATCATAATTTGGCTTTGATTGCTCGAGTCTGGCAGTAAGAAGAGATATGAGGCTTAAGGATCACTGCTATTGTCTCCCTTTTCCAAGGCTCTTGGGAAAGTAATCTGATCTGCCCAGGAGGCATTGTAGATTTGGCTGCCAAGAGATGCACCTGGAAATTATTTAGAGTGCGAGTCTTTATAGTCCATCCAACACTTCATGAATTTGTAAGTAAGGACAATCCTGCTTTCGAATTGTGGTGCTGGAGAAAACTCTTAAGAGTCCCTTGGACTGCAAGGAGATCAATCCTAAAGGAAATCAACTCTGGCTATTCTTTGAAGGGACAGATACTGAAGCTGAAATAATTCATCCATCTAATGGGAAGAGAGGACCCATTGGAGAAGATCCTGATGTTGGAAAGGATTGAAGGCAAAAGGAGAAGGGGACTGCAGAGGATGAGATAATTAAATAGTGTCATCAATGAACATGAATTTGGGTAAACTCTGGGACAGTGGAGGACATGGGAGCCTGATATGCTATAGTCCATGGGGTTGCAAATAGTTGGACACAACTTAATGACTGAACAACAACAAGGATAAGCCACTATAAATTCTTTATGTGGTTTTCTCTTGTTCTCTCACTTCACAATTTACTTCCTGGCTTTATTGTATCCTGTCCTTAGAAGAGCAAAATTGACTTTCCATAGATGAATGCTTCCAGAGATCAGCTGTTTGTTTGTGTTGCATCTATATTCCATCTGATGATCTAAATCCACAATTCTCCATCGTACCAAGCAGCGCTTTTTTTCTTAAAAAAGAGAAATAGTTAACATTGTTTCAGAATGAGCATAGATAAACATTAAGGCCAATGGAAACCATCCCAAAAAGGCTTAAGTCAAAAAATGAACTCATTTTGATGAATCTGGAACCAAAGAGCTGGGTTAAGATCCTAAGAGGAACTTGATTAGTTCACTGGAATTTGAGTTCTTTGAACAGCTAACTTCATGCCATATTGTAGATTGCTTTTGAACTTCTCATCATTTCCAAAGTTAATTTGCTATGCAATAAAGAGCTTTGAAGTTTGTTCAAAAAAAATCAACAACCTTTAGCCTTTCCCTCCCCACCCACTTCTAATTCATTTAATGAATTTCATTTTTCTTTGGATTCTGACCAATATCACATATAAAAAGAAACAGGGCAATGTTAAAAAAGCTCCTGTCTTGTATGTATATGTGTCTGTGGTTTGTGTGTCTCTGTGTGTATAATTAAGAAAAGCATCCACATGAGTTAATAGCATTCTCCCTTGTCTTCATTAATGGTTATTTCAATGGTGTGAAATAAAAATAAATGGGAATATAATTGTCCAGGGCTGTAAATGATTTCAGTGGGAAAAATATCCTAAATGTTGTTTATATTATTAGAAGAATGTTTGATGGGACAATTAAAATTCTCTGAAAGGCAAAATACAAGAATATCTAGTAAAGTGGCCCAACAGGTCTTCCCATTTTGAAGATGTGCTTTTGGCAGTCCTTGTCAATCTCTTGTTCTCTAAATAGATTACTGTTCTGTTCTAGGCCTCTCAAGACAAGAAAGCAGACTTGGCTGTCCACTAAAATTCTTTATTTTATAAATAAAAGCAGGCTGATTGCCCAGCCTTCTCCTATTGGTTTGGCACAAGGCCAGAGGATGACTCACACTTTCTCTTGCTGTCACAAATGCAGGAACAGAGCTCTCCAAAGCAATATGAACTAATTGTTCTCTGCAAACTCCCCTCCCCTTTGCTCCTCTTTTTAATCCCTCTGGGATGGGCCAATCACTGGCCACCTGTCCTATGCCTTTCAAGATGGCCCTCATTCCTGAGCTGTTCCCTTCTAACAACTCTGCACATGTGCACATCAGGGACAGTTTCCACCTATTCTGCTTCACTACTGTCTGACTCAGAAGGCAGATGATGATTGACAGGCATCCCTGAGCACTCATCAGAGCCTTCCCCAGACTCCATGTTGTTCCTCATTGTCAGAGTCTGCCAACCAGCTCCACTGGTGGGCCACAACAGTTACAATCATTTTTACTCAGCATAGACAATTAAGTGTTAAGACAGTGCTATGCAGACATTGGCCATTCAGTTGGTTCCAATTCTGGTCATGAATTCTGGTCTAGCTTTTAGTATGGAAAACCATAGACATCTTGCTGTACTTTATTTATTTTTGATTTTGTTCTTATTGGGACAAAATCTACAACAAAGTTAAATATTTATTGATTTATTTAGTAGTCATTACTTTGGATAAAGTCATATCTTGAAACAGTTTAAAATATAAATAATTGAAGTGATAATAAAATATAACGAATACAGTGTAAAACTGTGTCCATTATAAAGATGGCAGGAAAGAAGTAGAACAAAATCAATGTATTTGGTCCTACCTTTCATACATTCAGGCCTAGATGAAGAGTGAAAATCTTCACTGGATGTCTACAAGATGTAATAATAGACAGCACCATACAAACTTAATCAGGAATAAATTCAAGATTGCAATTTGCAATATCTGCAATTCTACAGGATAATAATTATTTTTTCCTTCTGTTTTATTGTATTTGATTCTCAGACTGCCTGGACCAAACACTGCAGTTTTTTTGACAAAGTTTTTCAGAAGTGGTTTGCCATTGTTAATTTCCTAGACCTAGAGAATGATAGGTCTATCATGCCTAAAGCAGGACAGAACTCACATTTTCTGGTTTTAGCCTGATGTCTTAACCACTACACCAAACTGCTTCTCATAAGGTAGGTATAACAGAATAATGGAGTTGGAAGGAATCTTGGATGTCTTCTATTCCAACTTTCTGCTGCAAGCAGGAGACCTCTGAATCATTTCAGATGGCTATCCAAACTCTTAAAAAATTTCCAACGGTTGAGCACCCACAATTTCTGGAGGCAAACTGTTCACTGGTTAATTGTTCCAACTGTCAGGAAATTTCTCCTTAGTTCTAGGTTGGTTCTCTCCTTTGATTAGTTTCCATCCATTGCTTCTTGTCCTGCTTTTAGGTGCTTTGGGGAATAGGATGACCCTGTACTCCTTCTAGAAATTTATTAACAAATGATTTGTAGGAAAGATAAAAACTAAGTATTGAGAAATTGTTTTAAAACAAAACAGTGGAACCTTTTTTATACATAACATACACACACATACATATATACATGTATACATTACATACATATGTAAAGAAAGGGAATTTCAAAAAACTAAAGAATGATCCAATGAGAATGTATATATGGTTAATGAAAACATGCAATAGTTATCACATGAAAAACATTTTCTACATACGGAGCCATTGAAACAAAAGCAATAAGAAAGTTGAGATTGTAATGACAGTGAACATGTCTATAATGTTCTGTCTGTATTTCATACAATCTTGCTTTAATTTGATATATCAAGTGGAGTGTGGTTTGGTTTGAAATTGGGTCTGTTGATCCCACTATCTAATAATTGGATAAAGGAGAATCCTATATTTCTGTTACCCAGAAAAATATTTTCCATTTTGCAGTCTCATGAGTCTCTTGCATCTCCAGTGAAAAAGATCAGTTGCCAAATAGGAAAAGAACCTCTGTAAAGAGTCTAGAGAACTACTGTCATTCTGAATAAACTCCATGGGATTAGATGGATAAATATCTTCAACCTGATCTAAGCAATTTTCCAAACCGATGCTGTAAAATACTATCTGCTGTATAAAAACTCTCTATATTTCTAGGCAGGCAGTTATTGAATGCTTAGAAAGTCAATTTATATTATGTTAATTTATTTATGAATAAATATCAAATTTATAGACCACCCAAGTCACAGTGACTCCAGGCAGCATAGATATAAGATAAAAAAATCCAATAAAATTCAACGAAGGAAGGTAATAAATATACCAATGCAGTGATGGCAACCTTTTAGAGACTGAGTGCCCAAACTGCAAGTCTCTCTGTCTCGCGCATGTGCACAGTGGAGACCTGAAGACCAGTTGGCCAGCAGGAGGCAGGGCATCACAACACCGGCAGCTCTGCAAGAGGTGAGATCTTTTTCTTTTGTGACCTTGTTTCATTGTTTGCAGGGAAACTTCTGTTTCC
Source organism: Myanophis thanlyinensis (assembly GCA_017656035.1). Taxonomy (NCBI): domain Eukaryota; kingdom Metazoa; phylum Chordata; class Lepidosauria; order Squamata; family Homalopsidae; genus Myanophis; species Myanophis thanlyinensis. The sequence goes on along the minus strand of JAEANM010018534.1, from coordinate 4,690 downwards.
CTGCAAACGATGGTGAGAAATACCACACAGAAACTTGGTGGTGCTGAGCTGGGCGATGGTGTGTGTGCCCACAGAGAGGGCTCTGAATGCCACCTCTGGCACACGTGCCACAGGTTCACCACCACTGCACCAATGTATTAGTAAACTTCCTACAGCATGCCAAATGCCTAGCCTGATATCTAGAGAGAAAGCCAGGTTTTCAAAGCTCATTGAAAGGATAGCATAATTGGGATTATTCTGGGGTCATGCTGTCTAGGCCCCATCAGATGAGACTCTTGACAGTAGGAACTTGAGCACCCTAGACTGTTTTTTCTCTTGACTATCATGTCTATTGCATTGCGTGTTATCTCACACCACCAACACAGTCTGTGTCTGGTTCCAACATACTCATCCTTTCTAGAGAATGCATAATTAACAAGTCACCCACCTGTCTCCCCTTCAGAGAATTTTACAAACTGTCATTCTTGTGAAATCTAAAACATATCTTGATTTGCATACTTTATTGCAAAATTTGGGGCTACGTCAGCACAAAAAAATAGTCTGTCTGAATTCTAGCTGATTCCAGCAAACTCATATATGCTCAGCAAGTTAGCCTCAGAATGATTTCCATAATCCATTTCTCCATATGGGTTTGTGTACACACAAATGAAAAGCATTGCAAGCTTGCAACATTTATTGTGGTGGTTTTACTCACAGCCTTCTTTATCATAATCAGCCGGGTGCATTAGAGAGATTTTTCCATTGTGTGGTTCTCTCTTCCTATCTCTCTGTCTGTGTGCATATATAATTGGTATGCCACATGCTGCAAAAAATATATTACACCAGCTAGAATATAGCTGGAATACATTATAGTCCAGGGCCTCCGCCATGCTCTTTCAAATATATTATAAAGAATGACACACAATATATTTTCTGCCTATTCTATTAATTGTAAAGTCTATGCTGTGATGTCTCATAATTTAAACAGCAGAACAATGGGCCAATTCTTTGCTTTTCATTCTTCTTCTCATTTATTCTCTTTCAGGGAGGGGGTTTTTGTTTAACCAAAATGTTTTATACTCTGTCAGATATATTTCCACCATGTGTCCAGTAAATTACACAAAACACAGAAGAGGCATATGGGTTAGGTCTGAATTTCTCCATCACTCTGTGAAAAGATTCTTTGAGTCCAACCTTGTTCATTCCAAATTCTTTCCCCATCCCATCATTTTTGTTTATGAAACTTATTCACATTCAGGCCCCGTACGGAAATCTTTCTTTGGAATGACTGCAATCCTTTAGCAGGCTGTAGGATTGCAAAATATTAATACTATATATCAGTGGTGGCAAACCTATGGCATGAGTGCCAGAGGTGGCACTCAGAGCCTCTTTGTGGGCACGTGCACTGTTGCCCCACCTCAGCTCCACCATGTTTCTCCATGGTATTTCTCAGCTTTGTTTGCAGAGAAATAGAAGTGTCAGCTCTGTCTCGGTCAAACTTCAAGAAATAAAACCCCTGGATCCATGAGATTTGAATACAGGTATTATTTTACTAAAGCATGGCTGATTACAGAAAATCTAAGCAAGGTCTGACAAAAGACCGCAAAAACCCACATACCAAAAGAAACCCAAATCCCTCCCCTCAACTTTTTGCCCAGTCCATCCAATCCAAAATTCGGCACAGGTCATGCGGCATCTGCAAGGTGGAGTTGGAGATGTTCGTACATCCCACGGACCGTCCCTCAGACCGTGACCTTGACCTGAAGAAAATATGCAGCATTCTCACTAACCCCAACTCCCCCCCTCCACCCCATTACTATGGCAGCTGACAGAAGAAAACCTAGAAGCAGATATTATATGGAAAGTCTATGGAGGCTGACATTAAGTTTCCTTGCAAATGACAAAACAGAAGCTCGCGAAAGAAAAAGATCTCGCCTCTTACAGAGCTGCCAGTGTTGTGATGCCTCAGCTCCTGCTGGCCAGCTAGTCTTTGGGTCTCTGCCATGAGCATGCACGCACGATAGAGACTTGCAGTTTGGGCACTCGGTCTCTAAAAAGTTCACCATCACTGCTATATATTAATAATAATGGCCAATCTAGAAAAAAAGGATTAGGGGTGATATGATAGTAGTATTCCAGTATTTGAATGGCTGTGATGAAAAAGAGGGAGTCAACTTATTTTCCAAAGCATCAGAGGGCAGGACAAGAAACAATGGAAACTAATCAAGGAGAGAAGCAATTCAATTCAATTCAATCCTTTATTGTCAATGCACAACATGTGTGCAGCGAAATTGAGTGAGCCTCCATTGGTACAATCACATAAAGCACAGAAACACAGAATACATTCAGATACAGAATACATCTCCAGACATATAAACAAATCCCTAACCCCAGGAAATCCGTTATGTGGCATTTAGAAGTCGGATGGCCCATGGATAGAGGCAATTTTTCAGCCTATTTGTCCGGCTGGCTATGCTTCTGTATCTCTTGCGTGATGGTAGAAGTATGAAGAAGTGCTGTCCAGGGTGAGAGTCATCCCTGAGGATTTTGAGACAGCGGGATCTGGCTGAAGCAATCTGGAATTAATGATAAACTTGCTAGAAGTGAGAACAATTAACCATAGAGTGGGTTGCCAACAAAAGTTGTGAGTGCTTCATCACTGGAGGTTTTTAAGAATTAGCCTGGAATACAATATTCTAACCACTGTGTCATTAAATACTTGTTTCTCATATGGCCCCAAAAAGTGAAATTATCCTGGAGCCTATCATATAGAGATAAGAGAACCTGTGGCTGTCTAGATATTGTTGAGCTGTCTCTCCTGTGATAAAGAATGGTAGCATGTAAAGTCTTCCTTCCTTCCTTCCTTCCTTCCCATACACACCATATTTTCAATAGAGCTATTTAGCAAATACCAACAATCTCAAAAATTGCATGTGTCTGGAAGTTTCCTCATAGCTCTTCCCTCAAAATACAAAGAAATCTAGTTTTTGCCATTTGTGGGCAGATTTGAGATATTCATCCGTTTTGTAGGAGGCTCTGCTTTGGGTGACATAGCAACGTAGGTGAAAAAGGCTATGCAGATGCAGTACACGTTCATTCTTCCTTACTTCCTTCATTGGCTTCATTCCAGATGAACACTGTGTTCAAATCAAAAGGCTAAAATCATTCAGTCAAAATTGAGCTCCTTAATTTAGCTCTAGCTCATTGAAATTCTCCCTGATTTTTGAGACAGCTAGACTGGGCTGATTAAAACTGTGTTTGCACCAAGGATACTTTAAAAAAAAAAAAAAGAGAGAGAAGTCTTTCATCTTGAACTGGGAGTGTCACCAAATTTTATAGCCCCCCCCCCTGGATTTTTTGCTTAGAGGTAAAGGCAATGAAGCTGACTAATGACTTCCGCTGATCAGCCTTAGAAAGGCTATGACTCAGAATTTGCATTTCAAATGATGAGATCATGAGAACCTTTGCTGATGCTCTACCCCCTTATTGTCCCCCCCAAAAAAAAAAGTCTATATGGAGATAAAAGTGCTGGTACCTCCTTCTTTGGGAAAATACTACCCTTTCGTGTGTCACTAAGAATAAAAGGGGTGGAGAGGCTGGAGGTGGGAGGAGGTGATGGAAGAAGCAAGCTTACTGATGTGGTTCCAGGGGTGTGTGGGGGGGAGATATTTGGTACTTACTGAGTTTCCTGGCAGGGCAAGAGGAAAAGAAAGTAAGAAATCATGTTCCTATCCAGCTTCCTAGATGTGTTTTTGGGTGGTCCAAGGGAAATGGGAGAAAAAAACCCCTCTTAAGGTATCTTGTTCTCTTTGTTCACCCAACCTACCAACAGGGTCATGGAGAGGATACATTATGAAACAAAGGACATCTCGCCTTCCATGAAAAGCAACTGTGTGAAAAACAGACAACAAGAAGACATCTTTTCTTAACTAGTTGAACCCTGTTTTTTGCCTATGGAGAAAGTTACAATGGTTGACAAATATAGAGACGCTGCATTTAATTATTGCTCACTGCAAAATAAGTATTCCCCCTCCCGCCCACATACACACACCCCTTGCCTCTTTTAGGAGGAATGGAATAATTTCTTGAACTGTTTGAAGTTAACTGCCTGAGGACCTCTCTGGAGCTCTCTTGTGTGATCTCTCATGCAAGCTCACAGTGAAGCTACATTCTGACAACTATAAAGCTATCAGCGCTTCCATTGGCCTGGCTCCAAATAATATTACACAACCATATCCTTTGAGGACACTGATTGATGTTCAATATTGGCAGGTTGTTAAAAAAAAAAACCCACTTTCAAAGCTTAGACATATCATCCTATTGTGAATCATGACTGTAAAGCTTGGAAAAGGGAGGAAAAAGTGTGATGATTGGGATTAGAATTATGATTTTAGAAATGGCAATATTGGGCACCAGCTCTCTGTTTAAATTATCGCAAGAAAAAAAGAGGGACTAATTGGGAGGATGCAGAGAGAAGGTTAGTTCTAAGAGATTTAGAGGTCCTGGCACAAGCAAGTTCTCCAAGCGTCAGGGTGATAAACTTTGGTGTAGAGTTTTATTTACTGCAAAAGAAGACAAAAATTAATTATCCACAAACACTTTTTTCCAGGATCAGTTACTAGGAGACAACTTGTGGGAGAGTAAAAATAATATTCCAAAGAGGTTTACCTAAATTGAAACCTTAAAGGGATGGATAGATGCTGATAGATAA
>JAEANM010018533.1:0-12612 GCA_017656035.1 Myanophis thanlyinensis | reverse complement strand
ACAGTGGGACCCCGAGGAGGCCTGCCCTGTGGGAACGCACCAGTCGATTGGAGGCTGATGATGGCAACAGGCGGTCCTGTAAGTACCGGGATCTTCCTAACGTTATTCCGGCACTATGGGAGGATCCTCTTAAGGAAGGAAAATTAGTTAAATCTGGATATCCAAAGTTACGGCATTAAAAAAAAAGAACTGTGACCATTTTTCACACTTATGGCGTTTGCTGAATCCCATGGTCATGTGATCACAATTCAGAGTCTTGGCAATTTACTGATATTTATGATATTTTTTGAAGGGCTCATGTGACCCATTTGCGACCTTCTGACAAGCAAAGTCAAGGGGGAAGCCAGGTTCACTTAACAAGGATGTCATTAACAACTGCAGTTAAGTTAAAAAGTGGCAAGAAAAGTAATAAAATGAAGCAAAGTTCACTTAACAAATGTCTTGCTTAGCAACACTAATTTTGGGCTCAATTGTGGTTGTAAATTGAGGACTAGCTGTATTCCTGAAGACAAATAGGTATTCACTACAACAACTTGAAAGATAGCTACAGCTTTCTTTCAGGCACTTCTGGAATTCCCAATCCCTGGCATACTTTATGAAAAACAATAGGTATTGTTGATTTTTTTTCACCTGAGTAGGACAGAGGGGCAGGAGAAGAAAGAAAGCTTGAGAATCAGCCTCTGCCCTGAAAATGCTTTGGCCTTTTGTGCTTTCTTTAATAGACTCTTAGTGAATACATAATAATCTGAAGATGATCTGAAATATATTTAGAAAGCAAACCTGGGACTCTGACAAATGAACCTTGAACTTCCTACTCTATATATTACCAATTAGATAGCCTTCATTTTCATATGACCATGATGCTTCTCTCTGACTTCACTCATCTATTTAGAGAAAGGCTTAATGAATTCTTGCATCTCTTTCCCCCTATGAACTCTTAACACGGTTGCCAAAATAACCCCTCTTAGTAAGTGACAGCTTTAAAAACCAGACAACAGCTGAGTGCAACTCAGAAGCACAGCACAAACAGATTGGAGTGTTTTTCTTAAGAAACAAGGCGTTTTTGTATATTGCTGGACTCTTAGAATTTATTTATTTTTAAATATATAATTTCAATATGAATATTCAATCTTGTGCCAGGTGTGGCTATGGGGTCTATCCTGCTGAGAAGATTAATTGTATTGATCAGGTTAGTGGTTAATTACTATTTGCTATTATTATAAATGTCAGGATACTATTGGTCTATTGTGAAGAAATGATCTTCAGTAACTTTTGTTCAAATAAATAAAATATACTTATCCTACAGTATAGTAGTTAATATAACTATTAAATGACCAAATTAGATTTGAACATTTGCTAAGTTTGTTGCACCGCTTAAAGATTCTGAAGGAGGAAATGGATTTACAACATACCTCATGTAGGTTTGATTGTTAGACTAACAGGAAAAAATAGTTATTAAAAATTTTAAACTAGATTTAGAAAATGCAAAACATAACTTTCAGCCTTTTTCTATCTGTTTTTCTAGACTTGGCATAAAGCCTGCTTTCACTGTGAAGTTTGCAAGATGATGCTAACTGTAAATAATTTTGTTAGCCACCAGAAAAGGCCGTATTGTCAAGTGTAAGTATTGTCAAGGGTCAATTGTGTTTTATAATATGACCCTGTTATATTCATTCCATTAAACTAAAATAAGATATATTTGAAAATTTGCTCAGATAATTTTCAGGTATTACTGATTTAATCAGACAATAAAGCACATTATCCGTATTGTGGGGTAAATAAAACCTGTTCATAGCATTTAAAATAATAAATACAATACATTATGAATAAAAACTAAGTTCTGTTTAAAACTAAAGTTGAAGATATGATAATTTAAAAGACTAAAATAGAAAGCGAAATGCTTGATTAAATTTATATGCAGGGGGCACTCAGTAACTGTTTACTTAGTACCAGTCTGTTCTGTTTTCTCCCACCTTCTAATCTCCAGATGTGTTGAGTTACAACTCACAGATTTACCAACCAGCCTGCTCAAAATATGGCAAGAGTTTTAGTTCAGCAGAACTATAACTGGTTATTAGATTAAAGACCAAAATAGGTGTATTCTAAAAGATTCAGTTTATATAAAGGACACAGCTTGAAACCCCAAGTTGTGTGCCTCTATTTGAAGTTTCAGAACAGAATGGGACAACTCCCATGGTAAATTTGCAACGTCAACTCATCACAACCAATTCACTATGGCCAACTCACCATGGCCAAATTGCTACGGGAAAACTCAACATGGCCAATTCACCATGGGACAACTTGTTGGTTGTCATATATCTTTTACCTAACAGTCATTTTAACAGAAGAGAAAAATAATTCCATTCATATTTGGAAAATAATTATGTCACCTATGCCTAATTTAATGTAAATGCCATTGAAATAAACTCAAAATTAGATTTATTTTTCTTTTTTGAATTTATTTTGTTTTGTGGTGCAGTCCTATTCTATTTGAAAACTCAATGGACTGTGTATCTTAACTCAGAAAAACTATGTTTCCTTTAGAACAATAATTAACAACGTATGACTAGTCAGATTTTAAATTCTTATTCCATCAAAGGAAAAAAGTTAATACTTCTAATACTATGGTCTCTTTATAAATCACCTATAATCCTATGGGATTATTTAATTTGGAAACATTAAATTGATTCTAAATGACATTAGGAAATGGATCACCTTTGTGTTAGTAGTCCTAATTTGAGACTCTTCAATTGGCCAAATCCTATTCTCTATCTCTCTTGTAGCTACTAATATCTTCTCTGGAAAGATAACTGCCTACAGTTATTTGTCATTAGAGTGCAGTTAATGACAAGGAATAATGCTTGGGAATGATGAAATATTGCGCACATCCTTTTATATGTATTTTTTCTAAATTCAGGATGACTGGTAAATATTTTTAAAAGTTCATATGCATAACCTTCAAAGTTTCATGTTTAGTGATGGGTACCTATAATGTGTCACATTGTTATTGCTTTAGTTAGCATTTTTCACTCTAAAAATCAGCAGTTCCAGTGAGTATTTTCTGATAACTTTTTTTAATGAATTCATCAGAACTGGCACAATTCTGTTTTCCTGACTTTACTTCCTATATTGGCCCATGTGATCAGTCCTGCAATACTGTGAGATATTTCATTATCTTAATTTAGGAAAAGACCAAATGGGATAGGAAAACAAGCCAATTTAGAGAAGTTAGGCAGAGTCCTAAAGCTCTTCCCTCTGCACATCAGGCACCATAGAGACTAATTGATTAGAAAGCTCATAGGCAGAGATTTGAAGACTTAGACTTGATAGTATACTCTTAATACACACATTAGAAAACCACTAGGAAATATATTATCATAGCCCTTGAATGTCACAAAAAAACAAAACAATTTATTTAAGAGAGAGAAGAAAAGAAGAATCTCCAATTAAATCCTATCTCTTTCTCTTCTCTTTACATTGCAATGGACTGACAGCCACTTATTTGTTAGTAGGCCAAATAATTGACACCTAGGAATAGTTATTGTAGTAGCAGTCTGATCTTAGGTCCTTAGCTTCTAACCTCAACCTTAGCCACAGTGCAACAGTGACATCATGACAGGACATTTTCCTTGTTGTATGATGACACACGGAAAATGGATGTTGGCGAAGTCAGGATATAAAAATAATTCCCCGGCCTACAATCAGTGGAATTCTCACAAATTAGAAAACCATTTAGCAGTGACTCAGAAGAGATGCAGTACAGCTAGCATAGAGAGTAGTAGCGGCGCTCGCACATTTTTGTGCTATTTTGGTTTCATGATAACTAAAGGCTGTCTGGATGATACTTCAACTCAGTATTGAGAAAGGCCCAATATCTTGATTAAGAGCAGAGACATACAGTGTTGTATTTCCCTAGTAATATCAAATGAGTCATTTCCTTTATGTGTCAATAAAAAGTAAAAAAGGAGTTCCTGCAGATTTTATTCTGCTAGTTGTTGCCGACTTTAGGACAATCCTTATCTCTGTTTCAAGGCTATTGAGCCAGTACTGTCTGAAGACATGTCTGTGGTCATATGGTCAGCATGACGTCATGGAGTGCTGTTATGTACCGCTTCACTAGGAAGGTAACAGTGCTCCTTATGCTACGGAACCTCCCACATGTTTAAAAAGTTAAATATTCAGTGCCTGAAACATAATCATTACATTTTTTACATTTATAAAATATATAACAATGTATAAATTATTGCCAAAGTTAAATGATAAACAACAAACCCTCCTCAGTTTTTCAAGTTGGAATTGTTCAGTGATCAAATAAATGCCATGTGATTATATGAGTATCTCAATTTAAAAGAATGCTGTTCTTTTAGAAATTATTGATAATAATTCTCTAAGATTGTGCCTGCTTTCTTTCACAGACATAACCCCAAAAACAATACATTCACAAGTATTTTTGAGACACCAATAAATATAAATGTGAAAAAGCAGTCTGAAGCAATAAGCGAGGTAAGATGTGCTTTGTATTGTAATGTTAGATTTGTTTTTTAGGTAACTATAGAAACAACAGTTTCACTCCTTCCACTAAAACCTATGCTTCTATTTCTCCAAGTTGCTAGCTATTTTTAAAAAATGAATTATTATTTTTCTGATGAATTGACATTGACCCTGAGATATTCTATTTTTAGAGAAATATCGTCAAATGAGTTTTTCATAGTTGCAATGGTGAAACCTGGTAAAATGTTATGGAGTTTGCTAGATACCTTTCCCCTATTCAGTGAAAAAAATCCTTTGAAATATGTCCAAATATTTGTAATAAATATTACTGTGCTATCAGTTACAGATTTCCTAAATTTCTGGCTTTGGTTCTTTTTGTACTGCCTATGAGTTTTCACTATTGAAACAGGAAATATCTCCTACAATCCAATATATGTTTGCTTTGCTATAAATTTTTCTAGTTCATTGGACTTATTTCTGAGTAAGCATGGCAAGTTTGCAAATGAAATATGTATGATATGAATATTTATTTGATGTTTCTGTTTCATTTCAAGAATGATAGACATTGTTGTTACAGCTTTATGACCCTCATTCTATATTGCTTTCTAGGATGATTTCTTAAAATTTCTTATATATATATTGAAAAAAATATCAAAATTAGACTTCTGAATTGTCCCTTCATAAACCAACAAGAACAACAATGATATTTCTTGTAAACTGAGCCTGAGATATCTGCTGAGGAATGAGTCAGGGATCAAAAGCAACATCTATTTCCGTTTGAAGGTCATGATAGGATATCTTGTTACTTCCAGTAAATTGAGTGCTAGAAAAACCAGATATTACTTTTCCTTTTCTTTTGCCATATGGAAGACATCCTGCTCTATTTAGTCAAAAAATGAAGCTTCAGAGAAAAATCAAAGAGAGTGTATAAGAGCTGCTTCTCACAATTTCATTTTTTTAAATGAAAAAATTATTTTGGTAAGCATCCAGCTTATTCAGTTTGGAAGGATTCTGTCATAGATAACTATCAAAAGCTGCTGAGAAATCATAAAGAAATAATAGCACCAGTTTTTGTCTCAATAAAGCTAGAAAAGCTGTTTAAAGAAGATCAAATTAACTTCATTAAAATGCCTAGAGTTGATATATAGCTACACATTCTAACATTTTACTCAAGAAAAAGATTTTGCAACCTATAGTTATCTACTACTTGTGGATGCAGAGTAATGTTTTCCAAGCAAAGCCTGAAAGCAACTTATTTCAAAGTGCAAAATTAATGATTTTGAGAATTTAAATATCTCCCTTCTTATAAGTTTGAATATACCAACTAAATACAGTAGTGATTGTCAAGATTTGTTCTAGATCCTGGTCCACTTTTTTGGAATTCACATGCAACATATCATAAATGGTATAAGGTCTCCCGCTTGAACAGAGGGTTGGACTAGGTGACCTACAATATCCCTTCCGGCTCTGTTATTCTGTTATTTAGAATCCACTTAATGCAACTGAACAATATGTTTTTATGGAAATCACTGCTGACCATATAAAAAATTTCAAATGTTTGATAGGATAAAAAGTGTAAAAAAATCAATTCTTCTGGATATGCATTTCCAATAGTAAGTCAGATCTAAGATATGATCTGCTACATGTGTTCAGTGAATGATTCTTAAAGAAATTTCTGCAAATCACGGTATCAATGATTTGATTTAAAATACCAGATAGAACAGCTTTGGCATGCAAATTGCAGCTCTCCGGAAACTCTGGCCTGAAAATCATACTGACTAGTCTACTTGGCAAATTTGGTCCTATTGTCAACTGTTTTATGTACATTTCCAAATTATGAAGTGGTAGATTTTGAAATAAAATAACTTATTAAATGTAATTGCACTGTCTTATACATCGTTTCTAAAATAAAATCTTAAAACTTCAGCTTTCTCACTAATGTCTCTTTGAAATATACAATATGAACCAAAGAACTTGAAAATTCAAGTTCTGGTACACTAAAATAATTTATAGCTGCTTTACAGATATTTATTTAACACAATACCTTTTTATTCATTGCACTTGAATTTATGCAGGTTAAGTATAGAGAAGATGGTGAGAAATTCAAGTCTGTTTTTCACTGGGCTGTAAAATCTAGAGACATGGAAGCCACGCAGAAAATGCAACAAATAAGTCAGGTAAAAAGCTGTTAAATCATCAAGACTGCCGTTCAGCTCTTCACAGTTTTGTTGTGCTGTTTGATTGATTGAGCCATCAGATAGGTAGACCAGAAACCTGGCTGTTCAGGCTTCCCATTGGCGCATCCTTTGTTGCTATATATATCTTTTGTTGCTTCTGAGTAGAGGCATATAGAATTTCATGTTTATTTATAGTTATGTCACTTTCATCTTCAGCTGTTTTGGTTAGATATTTATAATTTTATTTTAAAAATAGAAAGTAAAATAAAAGATAATTCTATCTTCTATCAAAAGTAATTGAGAGGGAAGATGAAACTCAAAATGATTTTTACCTGCAGGATTACTCCACTGAGACTTATTTGTGCAATACACAATATCACCAACAGCCAGCCACCTTTTTACTTATGTGCTTATGTGAATTTAGACCACATGGTTAATTTAGATTTGATTCCTCAAATGCATAATGTAGAGATATTTGAGCAAACTGTGCTTTAGTTATGGGAAATATCTCTTGTAAACAACAATAAAAAATTGGCAACTGAATTTTTAAAGTGAGATGCCATAGTTAGATTCATGAATGTCAAAAACAAAATATGAAACTGCCTTGCAGTTACATAATATTGTAATTCTGGTAGATGTACTAGACAGAGAACATTAGAAGTTACTTTATTGGTTTGGGCATTCTAGTCCATATCCAGCTTGCTGAAATGTCTTGAAACTGAAATAAGAAACAGTTACATGTAATTCACTCTTCATATTTAGGGTGAACCAATAGAAGAAAAGGAAAAATGACATTTTCAGTTCCTATGCAAAAGCAATAAAACCAGTGTAAAATTGATGTAAAATACTATACATAAAATAGATATGTGCACATCCAGTCTTCTGTTTATAAATACCATACTACTTAGAAAACTAATTCGTTTTTGGAAACCTCATAAAAATGGATATAATCTTTGTACTAATTTCTTACTATACATATATTCTTTTTAGAAAACCTACCATGATGTATGTAATGAAAGCAAATCCTGGTATAGAGAAACTATGCCACAATTAGAAATGATCAAGATAGCAGAAACACAGAAAAGTCTTGATGATGTAAGTAAATCACTACTTTATGACATTGATCTGTAAAACAAATCTTATTTCTCATGAAGGCTAATTCCTCAGTTTAAGGAAATACCATATGTTGAAATAAAATGCTGTCCTTATTCTATTTATGTGAAAATACAGCCTTCACAGCCTTTATTCACTTTTTTAAAATATTGGGGAATTACCTATACATTGCCAACAATGTATGAAGGGAATAGAAAACTGATAAAGAAAGAATTATTTGAAACTCCGTGACTATATATCTGTTTTTAAGAAATAATTTCTTCTCTATTAGCTTCTCCTTCTCATCAGACAGGTTTTTAAAAGAGTAGGTGATTATAAAGAAGAAATAACTTTTTTTTGTAATGTTTCATTGCTTTCATTAAAATTATTTAGAATCCTGGTAATTAATTACACAGAAGTGATATTTAGATATGGCATGTACCATTCACAGTTAATACTTATTCTATTCCCTGTCTTATTTCAGTGTAAATTTTAAAACAGTCTTCTATGAAGCTGTATTTAATCAATGTTATTTACTAAGATTTCAACAGCTGACAATATATTAAGTTTGATAAATAAATAATTATGACATTTGGACCGCTGAATTGGATCTGAAAATAATCCATATTGAAATTTTTGCTGTACCATAAAGTTCACTTCTTAATGTGAACAATCAGTCTAACCTAAATGAAACGTCACCAATGGAATCAAATTATTGTATTAAACTTGTGGGAAAAAAGTCACAATACAAATGAAAACAAGTAACATAAAATCAGTTATTTCTGATGGAAATGGCAATTTAAATCTAACTAGGAAATGAACAATGGATTTTCAGTATTTTATTTCATGACTTTGGAACAATTTTTTGATTAAATTATAATGAAGACAAAAAAAGTGAAAAATTTTAAAAGCGTTGAATTCTGCTTTTCTTCCAATTAAAAAAAAAAGAGTTTGCTTATGAGTATTGTGCAGAATCCTTGGACTTTTTATTCTTTCTTGTCAAACGGAATGATGGAAATAAATTTTGTAAAGGCAGTTGTCCATCTCCAGGACAGCTCTCTGAAAACTAGAAACTTGTAAGAGAAAGATTATTTTTCTGTAAAGAAAAATGCATTCACCAAATGTATGCCGATCAAAGGACTATTTAGACTATAGCTTTAAGAACAGCTTCTAAGCCATCTTTTCTTACTTCATTATCACGTGACCCTAGACTAGTTTATGTTTACACAAAAACACACCAATGCGACACAAGGACAAAGCAGAAACACACAAGAATTACATATTGAGAACATATATACATCTATTCCATTAAACTGTCATAGAGCGATAGTCATTAATCTATATAGAGAGTGAAAAAGAAGTGAAATATTCAGATGCATTGATTAGTTCAACAGAGGAAAGTGCATATATACAAATATATCTTGTTATTCTGAGGCATTATGTCTATGCATTAAAGTCAGCCTTAACTCTCTGCAATTGTACATATCATGCAGGGTTTAAAAAAAAAACATTTTCAGAAATGGTTTTATATCCTTCCTAAGATTAAGAGAGAGTGACCAGTCCAAAGGCAAGACTAGAACTGTCATTCACAGTCTCCTGGTTTCTAAGCCAATGCGGAGATGCCAATAAATCAATATTAGAGGAAATAATTTCATGACCAAGTATAAGTGCATATTTATTTGTTTTGTCTAGCTGAAGAATAACCAGGAATATGAGCCGCAAAACAGAAAAGGAAGCTTTCCAGTTTCTATGATTCCATCGTATCAGATTACCAAGAAGGCAACAGAGCTATCCAGTGATGTGAGTTTCTGGGAACATATTTGAGGAGAGAGAACGAGATTTTATTTATTTATTTATCAAATTTAGGTCATAGATTGTGCTATGTTGATAGCGGTCGGGAATTCTTTAAGGATTAAAGCCAATGCTTATAAAATTGTGTGTGGATATGTGTGTATATTTACTCTTTGGCCACCCATGTGTCTATGCAGTCTCTGACTGTTGTATGCTGCCAAGAATCACTTGTCATGACATGGGTGACTGTATACATTTTACTAATAAATAAATAAACAAATTAGCTACTATAGCATTTTGATTAACTAATGCATTTATTTTGTGATATAAAAAAACAAAATGTTTTAAAAGCTGAAGATCAAAGTATTTAAAATTACCATTGTTTAAAAACTGGGTAATGTTACAAATAGTTATTTCCATCCCATAAACTTTCAGAATTTCCATAGTGCGTTGAAGGATTTTTAATATTACCAGGCTTTTGCTATACGATATATTTATATTTATGTATCCATTGTCATGTCCGTGTTTTAAAATGAACATCATTGGCAATTAATTGGCCTGTAGAGAATAAAATCAGCATAATGGTTTGACAAATAAGGCCAGAGAATGTAAGTTCATCATTCTTTCATCAAAACAAGATGGCACTTCATATTCACCTGTCTTATGGAATAATATCACCTAGAAATCTGTGTAGCTCCCACCTTACTTGTCATTAAATATTTTTTGAAACCCTTGAGGCTTTTCCCTCAGGCCTTGGTTGAGATGCCTTAAGAGTTACTAAGGATATGGAAGGATGGTTTTGGTCCTCTAACATTTGCTATTTTATGGACTTTTTTTGGTCATATAATACTGTTGTTTTTAAATTCTGTTTAGCTACCTAGAATCTTCTGGACTGGGATGACTTAGAAAATAAATTAATTGATATTGAGCCCAACTAAAGTAATAATACTGAGAAGCCTAGTTAATTTTTTGTAAAAAAAAATAGAAATATAGATGCTATTTTAAAATCCTGATTACCTCATTTTCATAGGGAAACAGGTCACGTTTGTTGTGATCCAGTATTTTACACTCATGTACATATGCACATTTGTTGATTGCAACATAAAACACAGATACTGAGAGTGAATTCCTTACATACATATATCCCAGTACTTGGGATATACTCTTATAATAATAGAAAACCCAAAGAGAAACTGAAAAGATTTTTCTCCTTTTTTATTTTCAAGAAATGTCTTCTTTCCATCCCTAGGTGGAATACAAACAGGGTCACGAAGAACATGTTTCCAAATTCAGCAGTGTTATTGATACTCCAGAAATACTTCATGAAACAGCTGGAGGCCAGTTCATGAGTGATGTAAGTATAAAGAAAAATTATATACATGGATCTTCTTACTATTCCTTACTTATCTGTCTATAACTTATATTTCTATAGATAGATTGACATATCATATGAAATAATTGACTTATTTAATTTTGCCTCAGTCAATATGTATATATTGTATTATATGTATTGTTTGTATATTAACTTAGGCCATGATTTATATGAACTGGAGTTATAGCTCTATTGCTATAGCTTTACACATTGTTTGATTTTTTTTTTCAGTTTAAATACCCAGAAGAATATGGACAACAAAGAGGGAAAGGAAGCTTCCCTGCTATGATAACACCAGCTTATCAGATTGCTAAAAGAGCCAATGAACTTGCTAGCGATGTAAGTTCTACAAGTCATGAATAGAACATATATTCTGTCTATAAGATAACATATGGTCTGTAAGTCATGCTAAATCGAGCCTTCTCTGTGGGGGCACCCTCCCTTTGGAACGAACTGTCCCCGGAGATCCGGACCATTACAGACCTGCGGATCTTCTGGCGTGCATTAAAGACCCATTTGTTCCAACAGGCCGGTCTGGCCGAACATTAATTTGGGGTTGATTTTTTTAAAAATAAGGCATTTTCTGCAGTGGGAAAAATTACAAATATTACCACACCCTAGTTTTGAAAAGTTACTTACTATGGAACAGTTATGCTAAAAAAATGAATTTTAGGATGCAAGAGAAGGACAAATTAATCTCAGAATGGTAGAAAGATGGCACTCTAGATATACGAATTAGGTGTAAATACTTATATTTAGTCATGTAATGAATTAATCTCCTCATCAATCTTTTGGCTGATGTGAGAACAGTGGTCATTGGCTATTCATTTTTTTAATACAATTTTTTGGGGAAGCTTTAGAAAAAGGAGATAATCACCAATACACACTAATATAATTTAAGGAAGAAAAAAAAGAAAAGAAACAAAGAGAAAGCAAAAAGTGCAAGAAAAGAAAACAATTGAAGAAAAATGAGGGGCAGGGAAGATGTGGCTTCCAATATTGTATTTATAAGCACAAGTATATTTTAAGCATTCTCTCTTAGGTTGAGTCTTCTTCTTTCTATAATATATCCTGTTTATTACCAAAGCCATAAATCACAAGTTCATTTATTTCATTTTTACACAAAACATTCACAAAAGGTTTCCTGTTATCAATAAATGTAGGTAATGTCTTCTCTATTTTTCTTTCACTTTTTTTTTTCATTATTTATTTACTTTTTTATGCTCTGTACATTTATATAGAAACTAGTCAATCAGTCTTACACCTAAAACAATGTCAGAATAAACTCTTTTCTTTTATTATCATTTCTTTCAGGTTAAGTATCACCAAAGATATGAAAAAGAAATAAAGGGGAAAGCAAGTCATTCTGTTGGCACATTAAGAGAAAATGTAGATCAATTTAATCAGGTAACAATCAAATGTATTCCCATGTATTCTATTTTACACTGCTTCTAAATTAGTGGTATAGTCTACATATTATGAGTAGTAGTTCCTCTTGTAATTTAGTATTTTTGATTCCCTTGCATTAGTGTCCCACATTCTGTACCTCATGCTACTTCTTAAAATGAAATTTGATTTTGGATTAAAATGAAATGCGGATATGGAAGTTCAGCTAGATCAGGGGTAGGGAACCTTGGCTCTTTCATGACTCATGGACTTCAACTCCCAGAATTCCTGAGACAGCACCTC
>JAEANM010018532.1:0-12612 GCA_017656035.1 Myanophis thanlyinensis | reverse complement strand
CAGTGTTGACTTTGATTTGAAATTGTGATATCATTTCTTCAACAATGAAAATATATAAAAAGTTGAAGTATTAAAAATACAAAGCTATAAGATGATTGTGGCACTTAAAATGAAGAGTAGTTTTGCTGCAGACGTTCGTGAATAAGAGTTGCATATGTTTCCACTGTAGCCTAAATGCTTGATTAAACATGTTGTCATGTCCAAACAGATTAGCATAATAAAATAATGTATGTTAAGCAATTGGGATGGATTAGCTGGGCAATCAAGAAAAATCAAGAAAGGTGGTCCAAAAATTCACATTGAAGTAACTTTGTGTCGGTATATTGTTTTAAACTTTTGAGAGGGAAGAAACATTTCATTTGATGCGTGACTTTTTTTTCCTGGAGGTTCAAAACCAAACCAACATGAGTACATTCTATTTGTAAAAGGCACTGTAACTATATTATTTAGATTGTGGGTAGAGAAGTGTATATCCCTTTACTGTTGCAAATTTAACTCGGCTATTATATTGCAATCAGATCTTAAAAGTTGGTGCAATTTATCTGAAATTACCAAAGTAAGAAAATACAGCAGAATAATGTCAGTGAAATGTTTTAATTTAAAATTTTTTCTATGTAGTGTAAAAGAAAATTGTTGGCTTTTAAAAAAAAAAACTTTGGGAAATCAGCTGCTAGTATTATATTTCTATATCAGGTGTACAGCAAATAAAATTCTACATTTATATGTATTTTGGGTTAACTGGCAGACATAAAAATATAAAAAAGACAACTGTCATTTTCTTATTTAACACAAAGCACTTCCTCAGTCTGAGCAAAGTTATTTCTGGTGATGTATACCATGTGAATATTTCTTGCTCCATTATTTAAATACATTTTATTATTTACAAGCTTTTCAAAAAGGACTGAAAATATTCACAATTTCATAATATTTACAACCTTAACCTAGAAACATCATAAGTCATAAAAAATCTGTTACTACAGCTGTGATCTCTTAAATTGATTTTTCCATTGTGTGCTTAATTCATGTAGTCAAGTACTATTTAAAATTAATGTTATGGGATGATTGCAGGACAAATTCATGCCCAACTAAGCAATGAATCTTAATTAAGAATGTTGCTATTTCAAAAGGCCATGGTTTTTAAAAAAGAAATGCAACTTTAGATGCACTTTATTGTGGTCTAATTTGCAATATTTACAAACATTTTGGTTAAATAAAACAAGAACAGGATCCATTATATGTTAATGCTAAAAAAATAAAGCATTACATGCTGTCAATTGAAGAAATTCTACCTAGATTGTCATTAATATGGAATCAAGAATTGACAGTGATTTACCAAACTACCATGCACTTCAACTTGTTACATGTGATCTACTTAACATTGAATTTCATATTTTGTGAATAATATGTATGTATGGGAGAAATAGTATTTACTGAGCTGTTCCAGCAATCTTTTATGAACATTTCAGAAAAGACTAGGTTTTTGCATGAAAAATACAATTAAAACTGGAAGCATTTGATAAAGCCATATCAATTAAACTAATCCTTTTTACTGAAGTAAGAGAGTTTTACAATCCATTTATTCTTGAATAGCTCTAATAGCATCTTACAGCAAATAAGTAATAATTTTATACTGATTTCCATGGCTCCTTAACTTTATACAGGTTAATATTTCTTTAATAATTTATTAATTTCTATCCCCTGGAATGAGAAAGCAACTTAAGGCAGCTTACGTCATAAAACATAAAACAGTAAAAACCTGGTATCTAAATAAAACAAGTATATTATAATACATTAGGTACAGAGGTTGCAATTCATTACCCAAAGCCACTATGGAACAAGTTTGTTTTTAATAGTTTCCAGAAGGCAGCCAAAGAAGCATCAGCCTAATTTCCAGAAGAAGACTGGAATATGAGGGTTCTAAGCAAAAAATGCTATCTGCAGTCTCTCCATGTATTTGAGGCATCATTAAAAGATGGTGAAAGAATGTGTGCAAGCTGCTGCTGTGTGAAGAAGATAGTTCTTCCTTGCTGCCATGGTTATATGTTAAAATCATCACTTTGAATTGCACCAGGAATTATATTGGTAATCACTGTTGTGAACAGACGTTGTAAGAATATAATTTATTTGATTTTATTTGCCAATCTAGGACCTGATACATTTTATATCAGTTGCAGTTTCTGAGCAGTCTTCAGAGTCATCCCCATATAGACTGCATTGCAGTAATCCAAGTGAGTGATGGTATAGAGGTTAATATTACTATTAATATAATTTCACTTAAGTTGAAACACCTCTTAAAATATATATTCTTATATTAGTAAACTAATGTTAACATCCCCATATGTTTTTATTTCATTCAGTATGTAAACAACTTTTGCAAGATATAGATAACATTTTTCAGCAGGAAATTTACATGTAGTCTGTTTTTTAATGTGACACTAAATCTGATGCAAAGGAGTCGTATACACTAGCTTGTCAGTGACATTGTCCAGGGGGGTGCATTTTAATTCCAGGGTCTCTGAAGAAATCCTATAGTGTTATTTTATATTGCTCTCCATTCTTGCAACCTCTTTTTTATTATCATATTTATGTGGCATAGAGGGATGGATGTCATTCTTTCTACTCTTTAAAGGAAATTACATAGCATTTTGCAAGGTGGTTTTTCTTAACAATCACCTTTTTCCAAAGAAAAATTTTAGTTGATATATCTTCAGGATAGAATTGCTAAGATATTCACATAGCTTTTTTAAATTGTGTATTTTAGTTTACAGTGCTTTTCAATAGAAATAATATCAAGACTTTAAAAAGCATTACATATGTGTTTATGATTTGAGAAGTATTCATGTGCCTTCCTATATTTTTAATTAATGTAGAGGAGTCCAGCCCAGTGTTTGGCAGTCAGAACCAGAAACCTACATCTAAGGAAAACCTGGTTCAGCTAACACAGTTTTTTCCCCTCTTTCAATATTTATGGGAAAAACTTAATATTTTGTAAATCAAAATACCAAGGGAAAGAAGTTAATTCTTGCTCCTCAATTTGGGATGAATCTGGAAACTGGCAATTATAAACACAATTAGCTTATAGTTTGATCCTTTGATAGGTTGCTTGTTGGTGATGGTGTACTGTTCAGAAGCAATCTAAATTTAGGCCTACCCATTTAAATTAAATTGGTTTTGTTAGATCCTTGATTTTAATAGGACTTATTTTGGAGGTCTGCATAAATTAGTTCCATTTGAGTTTTGGGGGGAGGGGCATACCTCAAACTTTGTAATTTTGATTATGGCTAAATTGTGAGATTATAGTTGGATCAAAATAGGAAGTGTGCTTGCCTCTTGTTCTAGTTTGTTGTCTTTCTATAACAGTTTTATTTTTGTTTTTTATGGTATTTTGGATAGGTATTTGGTGGTAAATGTTAACACATGTTGGGATAGATAAAACAGAACATTGGGTCTCCCAGTTTTGTATGTATGGTCCTTTATTTCAATTTGTTCTTAATTTATCTTCCCCGTTCTCTGAAAAATGTAAGATGTTAATGCCATATTTATACATTATATCTTGCATTTCATTGGCTAGAGATTAATTCTTCTAAGTGTGCCGTCAATTTATCCTGATGGTAGCAGCTCTGTAAGTGGTGATTAGAGATAATTACTGCACCATATTACTGTACCACATGAGCTCCATTATCAATTTAGTGTTGCTATTAGTGTTTTCTATTCTGCTTCCATTGTTTTAAACAACAGAAAGGACATAGAGGGTCTAAGGCAACTCGCTGCTGCCAGCTCACTGCAAGACAAGAGTTACATTAATATCAAAGAAATGGTGGAATAGAATCATTAAAGAAAAGATGCTAAAGGAAGAACAAAATGAAATATGAATGCCAAAATTAAAATATTTTTAAAATTATTTCAAATACTTAAATTGAATGTTTGATTGTATTGCAGTGAGTTGGCCATGGCAAGTGAGTTAGTTGTGGTGAGTTGCCTCATTCTGGGACAGAGAAGAGCACACTGGCAGATTTGTTTCTGTTTATAAAAGAGAGTATAATATCTACAGTTGTAATATCCAGTGACAATATACATTAGATCTAGGGATGAGTTAGATCTATCATCTAATGTGAGATGTAAAAACTGGAATTGCAACTACATAATGCTATTAACATTTTAGCTTATTTTTAAGAGAAAAGGGTCAGCAGAATCCAACAGGGACATTTTATGTCAGAAAAGACTGATTGTAAAGGCCATTTTTCTCCAGAATACCTGGAAATTACTGAAAACCACGGTAGCACAGAATCAATTGGAAGGTATTGCACAATTGGAAGGTATTCCACATCCACAAAGGATGTTAAGTTTGTAAGAGGCCTAGCTTTCAAGAATTCTTAAAAGGTTATAAATATTAAGTCCTTCCCAAGAAAACCAGTCCTAACAAGGAGAACAAAGAGCAGTGAGAGAAAAGTGTGAGGTGTCACAGTGGAATGCAAAGCAAGAAGCATATGGCCAAAAAAATGGGAAGCAATGAGAACTTTGAAACTGATAATTTCAAAAAAAAAAACAACTAACCAGGGAAATAGGTGGGCTGTTAAATAATAAAGACGTGAAAGAGAGGCTTAAGGATGATGTAGAAATTGCAGCAATTAACATTTTACATTTGCTTTTTCTGAAGGGAATATGTACTGTAAGCTAGAGATAGGCCATATTGATTTTGCTCAGGGAGGGAATTAAAACAAAATAAATCCAGGAAACAAGGTATTCTTCATCACCATAAAGCGAAATAATGTTCATAAAATGGTTAGATTTAAAAGGGGATTGGATGGAGGGAAAAACTACCAAGAGCTGGGCAAGGCAATTCTCCAAATTATAGTTGTAACAGTTATAGGAACAACAATAGAAGGACATGCATCTTACCAAAAGGCTTGGTAAGAAACCAGTTAGCCTAATTCAGGGTTATTTATATTCTACACTGAACATGTTTTATCAATGGAAGCACACCTGTCTTTTGCACTTATAGTTATAGAGTTATAGAATCAGACCTTCGTGTCTCAATGTCATTTATAATAAATGAAAAGGCTGTATACAATAAGCGTTTTAAAAGTGCTCCCTCATCAATGTAACTTAGGAACTAAAGCTACTTGAGGGACTATATGCTCTGGATTCTTAAAGTGCTCATGAGGCAATGCAAAATACTGTATTTCAGTATTTGTTAAAAAAAATTTGAACCAAAACAGCAATTTTGAGACGAAAACCAATTTTGGATAAAATTACTTGAATAATATCAAACCTTATTGATTTATTTTTTCAAACAAGATTTTCTCTATTCAAAACCTCAATAATGTATTTGGTAAATCTCAGAGGTTTATTGCAGTAAAATAACTAATTGTTGTGGATCACACAGCAAGTACTGTATAACTGAGGTAATGGAAAACAAAATATTTTATACTGGAGTAAATACAGGTACTCAACAATGGAGCCCAGAATTTTGGTCATAAGTTGAGATAGCGCATGAGTTGACTTATTTTTTTTTACCATTTTTATGGTAAAGCAAGACACTGGTTGTTATGTGAACCACAGTGTTCTTAAGTGAACCGTCTTGTCTTTAATTCAGCCTTTTCAGTAGTTGATGTCTTCTGTTTTTGGCTAGAAAAGTGCCCTCCTCCAACAAAGCACATTGCAAATTGCAGTCATGTGACTGCGGAACATTGCAACCAGTCAAATCCAAGCTGGTTGCAAGTATCTGAAATGTGATCATGCGATTTGGTGTCCTAAGTTTAGGATGAGTCATACTTAGCTTTTTAAGTCTGTTATGACTTTGAATAGTTATTATAAACCAGCCATAAATTGAAGATTATTTGTAATGTTGCGTTTTGGGTAGAACATATTAAGAATTGCTGGTTAGAAAAAAATATCAAGTACAGTTGGAAACAAGATCTAATTCTAAATTGTTTCTGGTCAATTAGCAGTCAACTTTTATCTCATTGATTTATGTGGGACTTGAATATACTTCATTTCTCTGGGATCCACTCATAGGGGTGTCATACAACAGATACAGGATCAATATTTTCAGGAAAAATGGCATTCTAAAACTGATTTTAAATATTTCTCAAAGCAGATGGTTTTTAATTGGTCACAATAAAACCCAACAAAAATCTGGATCCCAGATGCTTTTACTATAACTTAACAGTATTATACAACTGGCAAGCATAAAATGGTTGTTCCATAGTATAAAATCTTTACAATTTGTGGAGTTGACCTAAAGAACATGTTTCTTAAAACAGGATATTCACCCTCATGTTCTTAATTAGGAATGATGGGAAGGCATGCCAACCTCATGTAATCAACAGACCTATTCAATTCAAAAACAGGAGAGAAGCTGGGGATTTCAGGGAAAATAGAATAGGGAGCCCTTTGAAAATTTCTGCCTGCGCAATTTATATTTAAGAGCTAATTTGGTGTAGAGGTTAAGTCTTCAAGTAGAAACCTACAAACCATGAGTTCTAGTCCTGCTTTAGGAATGAAGCCAGGTGGGTGACTTCGGGTCAGTCACTCTATTTCAGCTGTGGAAAGCAGGCAAGGGCAAATCACTTCTGAAATCTTGCCAAGGAAACTCTAGGGACTTGTCCGGGCAGTTGTTGGACTTCATCACTGACTTAAAGGCACATACTTAGACCTTTTTATTTATAAAATGTTGTTTGCATCAACTCAATTTCCTTATGATATTTTTCTGCTATAGAAGTTTAGTCATTTAAATCTGGAGGAACTTTCTAGGTAACTTAACTGAATTCAATAGGACTTCAGATAAAGTATTTTAGTAGTGCTCTGCATTATTACAGAGCTTTCCATAGTTATATTGTCTGGATGGTAAGAGGATTTATTTGTAAGTCTCCCTTTGTTGTTGGCATATTGTGATGCTACCAAAATATTTTCACTTATTTGAGGTCAAAGAGATTCAGTCAACTCCTCACTCCACTCCCAACTGTCCTAAATCCCAATGAGATGGCATTAAAGTATATAAAACCTATAGCTCAGTCTGTATATTCCAGATTCATTGCTATATATTTCTACTTTTAAAGACTAGTTAGGCGATAATTTTCTAGCTGTTAGAAGTAGATAAGGACCAATGATCTAACAGAAGATTGAGAAGACTTCAGGCAACCAGCCACCTGAATATCAAGAAGTGTCTCACTGAAGCTATATTGTTTTTTCTGCGTGTTTTGAAGATTGAAGACAGGGATTTGGATGATGTGAACATTGAAGAATTAATAGAAGAATACTAAGGGGCCAAATAAAATAAGAAACAGTCATAGCACTTTTCATGGATCATTCACAGGTAAAATGAGGATTGCTATAGTATTTATCCCTGGATGTTCTTGAAATGCAGAACACACCCCTGTTACAGGTGGCATTTACTCAGTAAAAGCATGGTTTCTTTCCCTAATCCATCAGTTATAGCAGATACCTTTACAAAGAACAGAGTAAATGCAGAGGATTTGTTGTTAGATTTCTATTTGCTATTTTATATCTACATAGGGCATACCTAATAATCTTCCAATTTTCCCCATAACAACTCCATGAAATGGGTTGGACTGGCCCAATGTCACTCAATTGGTTTTCATGCCTAATAGAGTTATCTCCTGATTTCTAGAGAGGCCAAGACACAACTTACATTCACCATTGTGAATAAAAGCATGAGAAGGAGCAGGCTATATTTACCATTGATTCATATGCCATCTAACGTCCTACTCAAACAGTTCTAACCAACCAAGGCAAATTGCCTTGAATATAGATTTAGTATATTTTGAGTGGGCCCATTTAAAAAAGGCTCTTACGTGTTTGGACATACTGCTGCAGTTTTTATTAATATGCACAATGGGTCCATTGTAAATTTTGGTATATGGTGCCTACTCATTAACATGCTTACCATTGACTCAATTTTAAAAATATTTTAAATAAGCTAAAATACCTTTTTAGCATTTTCTTTAAATAAAAATTAGTCTTGTAGGTTCAAAATGGTTTAATAGAAGAATGTAGATCTTAAACTGCAAGATTAAAAATAACATTTCAGATCATTATTTGGCAACAATACCACTGGAAAGAGTTAATTTTAAAACAAGTAATTCATGCAGGAAAGTAAGCATAAATACAAATATATATTATAAAATATATTTAAAATGGCAATGATATAAAATATTTACTTTTAATTCTGTTCAATTCACATATTTTGGATGCTTAATGTTTTGTATAGTTTCTGAAAGATTTTAATTTCTGAGCATTAATGTGTACTCATCCATATATCAATATTGCATACTACATAAATTATGCTATATTTGAAAGGGCTGAGCTTAATTTAGTAGTAAGACTTAATACAATTTATCTGTAAAGCATCATTCTAGAAATAGGCTTAGAAAATAAATTTATCAACAGATCAAAGCTCTTTAGTGTAATTGATATATGAGTGATTTTTAAAAATCACTTTGAATTGTTTAAATCACTTTGATTTGGTTTTTTAAAAAATTATTCCTTTCGGTATTGGAAAGGTAAGTAGGTGTTAAAGTAAAAAGTTTAACACTTTGCAGATTCTAGTACTGGCCTATTGTAAATCAGTCTTCTGAATATATACCAAAGGAATTGACTAAGTTTTTTTTTTAACGTACTGTTAAATACTTAAATGTGCTGAATTAGAAACATGGTGGTCCATTGTAAAGTCTGATATTATCAGGATGATTTTGCACCAACTACTGAATCACTGAACACTTAGAATAGGAATGTGTAATTTGTTCCTGTGAATAATCTTTGAGTGGCATGCTGAGTGGAATCCAGGAAGCAAAATGTTGTTTCATTTCATTTACAACTACATTAATTAATCATTAATTTCCAATCATGTATTTAATAGTGTTTCTGTCACATTTGAAATAGTATTTTGGCAAGAGATACATATTAATAAATAAATAAAAATTACGATTTTAGTTGAGGTACATCTGATCCCCGTATCTGACCATTTGTCAAACTTAACAACAACAGTTAACATAAACAGTTTGTTACACATTTTTTCATAACAGTAAAAAAGTTTAACAATGTATGTATTGAAACCATTATTTTCAACGTCTACATTCTGACAGTGTTTCTCTCTACTCCTCCCTTGAACATTCTTGAGTTTTTCTCCCTTGCTATTGTTGAACTCCCACAGTATTTCACAGAATCTTTAAGCTGGAAGGGGACAGTTCAAACCATATATTTAACTCCACCATTCAGTGCAGGAAGACAAATTGGATTCCCAAGAAATCTCTATCCAGATTCTGCTTGAACACATGCATCAAAAGGAAGCTCACAGCCAGCTCAATAATTGATCCCATGTTCAAACTATTCTTGTCCTTAGAAATTTTTTTCCTGACATTTAACTAGAATCTGCTTTCCTAGAACTCAAAACCATTATTCTGCCTTCTAAACTGATAGAAGTTTTCCCCTTTTGTGTGGCACTCCACTAGGTACTTAAAAGTGCTATCACATTCCACTCAATTGTCTTTTTTTTTTCAGTTAAACTTATTTATTTTTACTTTATTTATTTTACAAAATTTATATACCGCCCCACTCCCGAAGTACTAACACCTTGAATCGCACCCGAAAGGCCACAGGGAGCCAGTGCAGCTTGCGCAGGAGAGGTGTAATATGGGGGCTCCATATTGCACCAACTGCAGCCTCGGATGCTCTTCAAGGGGAGCCCCATGTAGAGAGCATTGGTATAGTCTAGATGGGAGGTCACAAGGGCAGAAGTGACTGTACAGAGGGCACCTGGATCCAGAAAGGGTCGCAACTGGAAGATCGTACAGACCTGATAAAAGGCCCCCCTGGAGACGCCTGCGATATGATCTTCCAACGACAGCCGTACATCCAGGAGGACACTCAAGTTGCGAGCCCTTTCCATGGGGGACAAAATCTCACCCCCCCATGGCCAGCGATGGAATAAGCTGGCTGTATCTGGGCACAGGAAACCACAGCCACTCGGTCTTGGATGGGTTGAGTTGGAGCCTGTTTTGACCCATCCAGCTCCACACGGCCTCCAGGCAACAGCCCATCACTTCAACGGCTTTGTTGGGGTGGCCTGGGGTGGAAATGTACAGCTGAGTGTCATCAGCGTACTGATGAAAACTCACCCCAAAGCCACGGATAATCTCACCCAGAGGCTTCACATGTTGAACAGCAGGGGCAAGAGAACCGACCCCTGAGGCACCCCACAAATTAGGGGCCTCAAGGCCAATCTCTGCCCCCCTGTCAACATGAACTGTGAGCAGCCGGAGAGGAAGGAGAACCACTGTAACATGGTGCCTCCCATTCCTAACCCCCCCAACTGCTGCAGTAGGATACTGTGGTTGACAGTATCAAAAGCTGCCAAGGGATCTAATAGGACCAGGACAGAGGAATAACCCCTGTCCTGTGCCTTCCAGAGATCATCAACCAACGCGACCAAAGCTGTCTCCATGCTGAAACTGGGCCTGAAACCCAATTGGAGAGGATCCAGATATAGTGCTTCATCCAGGTGCTGAGGAAGCTGTCGTGCCACCACCATCTCAACAGCCTTCGCCAAGAAGCGAAAGTTGGAGACCGGCCGGTAATTGGACAACAAGGTTGGATCCAGGGACAGCTTCTTGAGGAAGGGTCTCACCACCGCCTCTTTCAAGGTGGCAGGCAAGAACCCCTCTCTCAGAGAAGCATTAATAATCCCCTGGAACCAACCTCGTGTCGCCTCCCAGGTGGCCAATACCAGCCAGGAGGGGCATGGATCTAATGAACGTGGTGGCATTAAGGCCACCTAGCAACCTGTCCACTTCATCTGGGGTCACAGGATCAAACTCAGCCCAGATGGTCTCAACCAAGACCGGCCCCGCCCCCCCGTCCAGAGGAGCCCAGTCAGAATCCAACCCACCCCGAATCTGAGCGATTTTATCCTGCAGAAAACAAGAAAAATCCTCGGCTTGTCCCTGCAAGGGATCCTCCCGCTCCCCAACTTCAAGAAGAGAGCGGGTCACCCTAAAAAGGGTGGCCGGGCGGTTTCCTGCAGACGCAATAAGGGTGGAGAAATGAGAACGCTTTGCCATCCTTATCACCACTAAATATGTCCTAATAGAAGATCGCAAAAGTGTTCGGTCAGATTCGGAGCGGGTGACCAACCAACCACTCTCTAGGTGTCTTTTCCGGCGCTTCATCTCCCTAAGCTCCCCGGAAAACCAGGGGGCCAATTGGGATTGACGCCGGGTCAGAGGCTGCAAGGGCACGACCTGGTCGAGAGTCTCTGAGGCCACCCTCTCCCAGGTGGTCACCAAGTCCCCGATAGGGTCATGTGTGTGTTCCTCGGGAAATGGCCCAAGCTCCATCAGGAACCTTTCAGGATCCATTAGGTGCCTGGGGCAGAACCATTTGATCGGCTCCACCTCCCTGCAGTGAGGGGGTGTGGAATGGAAGTCCAGTCTGAGGAGTGAATGATCAGACCATGACAGGGGCGCAATATAAAGGTCCCCTCTGCCAAGATCATTCTGCCACTGATCAGAGACAAAAACCAGATCCAAGGTGTGACCTCCCGTGTGAGTGAGGTCCCGAATTAATTGGGTCAGGCCCATGGCTGTCATGGAAGCCATTAACTCCTGGGCAACCCCCGAGGCCGCACCAGCAGAAGGAAGGTTGAAGTCCCCCATAACCATAAGTCTGGGGATCTCCACCATCAAGCCAGCTATGACCTTGAGGAGCTCAGGTAGGGCCGACGTCACATGCCAGGGAGCCCAACTGATCCCCAGAGCCCCACTTCACACAAAGGGATTCATATCCGGTCGTCTGATATACAGTGATTTCCCTTGGACAAAGATCTTCCTTAATAACCACTGCCACCCCTTCCTTGAGCCTTCGGCTGATGAAACACTCGATATCCAGGTGGGCATGTCTCAACCAGAGGAACACCCCCTTCTGGGCCCACCCAGGTTTTGGTAATACCTGCCAGATCCGCTCCTCCCTCTTGAATAAGATCGCAAATGAGGGGGGCTTTATTTCTAGCAGATCTGGCATTACATAACATCAGCTGAAGGCCCAAGGCCCGATGACACAGACCACTCGGGGAATGGGAGATAATTTGGGGGCTGGAGCATGCCACTGTATGTAACCAACGGGGGCGTGCTCCCTGAACCTGATATGGCCCCCTATATCCGCCATAGTTGCCCCTCCCTCCGACCGTACTAATAAATTGCACCTCTCCCTTGGAACAATCCCCCCTTCCTTGAACCGGACTCTCTAACCTAAGACCTCCCTGGCGCGTCCAACCCTCAGTCTGGCCTTGACCTTAAACGGGGGATCCCCCAACCCCCGCCTGGACAACCCCTCCCTAACCCCGGTAAAAATTCCCCCCAAAACAACAAGATCTATAATCCTGATGGGGGTAAAAACTAAGGGATCTTGCATGTGTATTTTCATGCCAAAACTGGGGTTGATTGCGGTCAAGTCCAGAAACTTACTCTGCTATCGCACTGGGGGATATCATTTCCTGTCTGGTTTGTGCTATTCCATCTTATACAGTATTGTTCAAAATAATAGCAGTACAATGTGACTAACCAGAATAATCCAGGTTTTTAGTATATTTTTTAT
>JAEANM010018531.1:0-12612 GCA_017656035.1 Myanophis thanlyinensis | reverse complement strand
AAGTGCTTTTTGATTTTAGGGTCTAATAAGCCTAATAAAAATATTTCTGGTTTTAATTCTATTTTTAATCCTGTAATGAGAAGTGAAAATAGTGAAAGCAAAACAAGGTTACATAGTCCTGCTTTCACTACTTTCACTTCTCTGTGGTTTTCTCCAGTAGATGTCACTGTTTCTCTATTTCTCTCCTTTCTCTTTTATTAGTTTAAATTATATCTTCTGATCCAAAGATATTTAAAAGTCCCAGGGGTTAAAATTTCATAGTCTAAAAAGTTTTCAGTTTAATCTGTTTTATATTTTAGTTCCCCAGTCTGACTTTCATAGCTTTTAAACTTCTTCTCTTTCTAAAAAGTTCTTTTTTTCCTCTATTTTCTGTTCTATAAGATAGCTCTCCATTTTGCTCACCACTATTCTTGGGGGTGGAAAACAAACAATTCCACCTCCTCTTCTTTGAGTCCCACTTTCACACAGGCTTAGTATAAAGGGGCAAATTCCATAACACAACAGGAGTTGGAAAATTCTCACCCAGATTGATCACACTGTTCCTCAGACTCTATGCTTGCTTCATCGGTCAGCTGTCACAGCTCTGGTCAGGCATGCAATGGCCATCTTTTTCTTCCCATTGGATTGAGAGCTTCCTCCAACTCAGACAAGGAGTTTGCGGTCTCCTTATGATCAGCGCAGTGTGGTCTCTATCTTCATCAGCCCTCCAGAGTGATTTAGGTCCCTCAGAACCTTCTGGCAGTTTAAATTCGGCGCTATCCCACAGAGCCCTGTGGAAATGTGTTATATCACTGTGATATCAGCCCCACCTCTTCTGAGCTTCAATGTTTTTAACCTCAGGTTTTTCCAGCACTTTCCTAGTGTACAGTAGATGAGCAGGCAATTCATAGAAGTAATATAAATTGCAGCTGACTCAGAAAAAGAAATCACATGGAACTATTGCAGTATTCTATAAGATTAAACATTAAAGGGTATTTGCTGAGTTGCTTGGGGCATTCTTGAAAGCAAGAAATAAAAACTAGATTTTTCATGTCCTAAGCAATACCTGACATTCTTAGAAGGCCCTGCCATCAAAAATAAAGAACAGGGTAACAGGATGTCATCACCTCAGAGTAGCCCTCAAGAGGTTCATAAAGCAATTACTTTGACAGTTGGTCTTGGTCCATTTTCTTAATGAAAACCTCTCAATAAAATGATAATGTAATATCATATGTCATGAAGAGTCATTAAATTAAATTTCTCTGGCAGTACAATTAAGATATATAAGAGAGTTGCATTGAAACCCCAAGGAGGAAATCACTACCCTATTTTATATCTTCTTTTTTAATTAAAATAATGAATCATTAATAGCATTGGATCTAGGCTACATTGCTATGTTACACTACACAATAGCCTATACTGAATTAAAATAATAATTGTGGGGTATTTCTCTCCCCATTAGGGTATCTGATGAGACAGTTGGGACATAATCTCTATTTAAACCTTTTTTAAAAAAAATATTTTTTCTTGAAAAATGCTTTGGAAATGTTTTTGTTGATGTGATTTCATTTGGAATGCTTTTTCTAAACATATTCTCAGTGGCCATCCACTGGAGAACAATTAATTCACTATAACTACAAGAACTTAGTCAAATGCATTATAGATGAACTTCTTATCTGAAACATGTTCAAATAATACCTGGCAAAATTCTGCTCTCTTATTTATTTTGGATCCTAAGGCTGTATCATTGGTCTCATGTGATGCAAAATGAACGACTTTTTTTTTACTACTTTGTTTAAATTCTGCCTTGTGTTCAGTGGTGTGGATGATATTATGCTGCATTTTGATTAAAAATAACTGGTTCTGTACTGAATTTATCTGCCTGAGAAAAGTTGCAATTGGATTGCAGGAAGTTTGGCAAATGGAAAAAAGATTTTTACCTAGATAAACCTAGCATTTCAGTATCCTACTAAAGTGTAGTTAGATTGGCCAATGATGGGATTGTTACAAGAGCTGCCTGTGGTGGCATAGTATTTAGAATGCAGTATTGCAGGCTGCCTCTGTCCATTACCAGGAGTTTGATCCTGGCCAACTTAAGGTTGACTTAGCCTTCTGAGGTTGGTAAAATGAGAACCCAGATTGTTGGGGGTAATATGCTACCTTTGTATTTTTCTTTTAAATCAAGTTTTTTATTTTATATTACACATATATATCATTGTGTGAACGGTGTGACACTTGGGTGCCATACATTTTAGTACAAATTAAAAACAGTATTCTTACTCATGATTATTACATTTATTCAGCTTATATGTTATTAATATTAATACATATTTATTTTAGGTTATAATTTTTCATATTATTCAAACATAACTAATATTACCACCATTCCATTTCTATACCTCCCTCTTATTATTACATTTTATTATTATATAATAATGTGTATACTGTTATTCCCCTTTTGTTTCTATCTCTATTCTAGCTTTTATTCATGTCACCATTGTATTAAGAGATGTTTCCTTTCTGTCTTTCCTCTTTCACCTGCTTTGTTACTTTGATTTATTTTCATATTTCCTTTATTTTACTCTTCACTTCTGTTTATATTAAAATTTCAATTTTCATTATTTCATTGTTCAGTATTTCACTGTACAATTCTAATACCAATCACAATATTAATTAAACATACAGGATTAATCTGTTCTTTGCATCCATCCAATCTATATAGTTCTGTTATTAATACACATGTTTATATTACAATATCTTCTTTCATTATTAAATTCCTCACTATTTAATTTTGTTGTTTCACTATTAATCATTATGTTATTTAAGTGTATATAATACCATCATTCAATCGCTAATTTTCCCATTCTTAATACTTAATTCTTATTCATACATCCCATATTTGACTCTTCATATCTATCATTATTTCATTATCTATTTTTAGTATCTATCACAATATATACAAAATAATTCTGTTCTTATTCTTTACTTTCATCCATTCTATCTAATTCTAATGTTAATACACATGGTTATATTAAAATATATTCTTAAAGAAAAATCTTTTTTCTCTCTTTTTATTTTTCCCTAGCCATCATCTCTTGCCCACACCAATACCTTAGGTCTTGTTCTTTTTTTGACTTGCCTCCCATATTCTTCTCTTAAATCTTTATCCCAATCTATATCTACATCTACATCAAAACTATTCAATCTGAATATTTCTCCCCCTATGCTGTCTTTGTAAACCATTTAGAGAGGGCTGTAAAACACTGTGAAGTAGTATATAAATTAGGGTGACCATATTTGATTTCCCAAAAAGAGGACGAGAAAAAAATACTCTCTACTTACGAATTATGTTGTACTTGTTCTCAAGCGGCAGGGGGGCGGTGGTGGTGGGGTGGTGGGGGGCAATGATGGCAGTGGCGGGGGCAGCAGGGGTAGCAGTGGTGGTGGGGGCAGCAGGGGGCGGGGGCGCAGGAGCGGGGGGGCTCAACTACGCAGTGGCTCTTCTCCCGCCGCCCAGGTGCTGCTGATGGGAAAAAGTGGCTCCCGCAAGACAAGCATGCGCTCCATCGCAGAATTTCTAAGCGCGATGGAGCGCATGCTCATCTGGCCGGAGCCGCTTTTCCCCATTTGCCCGGACATGACATCTCCACTTTTTACGTCCAGTCCGGGGCGTCCGGGTGGGTTTTATAAATTTATAAAACCCACCTGGACGCCCCAGACTGGACGTAAAAAGTGGACATGTCCAGGCAAAAGAGGACACTTGGTCACCCTAATATAAATCTAAGTGATATTGCTATTGTGATTGCTATTGCTACTGCCATGGTTTTTGATTTCAGTTTGTAGTGACCTATCTTGAAGCAACTCCATTTTCTTTATGCTGAAATAACTGAAATTTTATTCAAACATCACTAGCATGCCGAAGTTTCCTGAGGAGGGTTGTTAGTGTAACCACATAAGGATGTTCTGATTTAGTTTGAGGCCTATTGCTATCTCCTTTACATTTAAATATATTTTTTTCTATTACTGAGATAATTGAAAAGCAGTGGTGAAATTCATTTTTTTTTACTACCAGTATTTACCAGTTCTGTGGACGTGGCCACAGGATTAAATATCACCAAGCACAGAATTAGCATTACCATTACAACTTCACCAAAGTTACAAAGTTGAGGCAGTTTCTGTGAGCAAGGCTATAAAGATTAGGCTAGAAACAACTGCTTATTTATAGGATTAACCCTGTAAAGTTAATCTTTACAGGATTAACCCTGAAAAGTGGGGAAAAAACCAAAAGGAGATTTCTTCTAATAACTGGTTCTCAGAACTGTTTATAACTGTTACCACCGGTACTATAGAACTGGTGCGTACTGGCTGAATTTCACCTCTGTTGCAAAGGTTTCCTAATTTCAGTGGACCATCAGGTTTTGGTCCCTGGTTGCATTCTTTGCTTTAAGTGACAGCACCATATTCTTAATACTAAAATTATGGACATGTGACTCACCCAGGGTTATAATCTGAATGGTTGCTCTGATGCATTGAATTGGTTCAGTGATTCAATTTAAACATTTCACTCTGAAAAGACGGGCTAAATTATCTTCAGATTAAATTCATCCTCTTGGAAATAAAGATAGTTATTTATATACATTCTTCCTTCTTTTGAATATGAATCTGAAATAATATTTACATTTGACATTGGATCTTATTCTTGAAATGTATATCAATGAATCAAAAGGGAAGTTTAACAAAGGCTTTTCCCCATTCTCTGTTGAACTGTGGAGAAATAATCCATAGATTGGGATACTCTGTCCTTTTACTAGCTCTATGACTGAATGATTGAAACTTAGAAGGGACAAGCTCCAGCTCCTCCCCCAGCTTCTACTCAGTCAACAGATCTAGCCAGACTGAATACCTCACTCTCCCTCAAATTTAATATCTGTATTTGTGCATTGTACTTGTTAATTGGCCATATTTAAACGTTTTCATTCTCTTTTACTGTGATCTTTCATAGAGGAGTAGCGAGGCCTATTATTGTTCAACGGCTTTATGGGGAGAGACAATTTCCCCATTGGGCCCAAGATCCAAACCCTGTGCCTCATTTATTGCAAATGGTCACATCTACCAGAACACCTTTCTCACCTGGGGGGGGGGGCATATTTGTGACCTATGATATTCATAGTTTACCAGATAGAATAAATATTCTTGGCTCTGTGGGCTGCCAGAAACAACTGCCTGTTTTCTCTTGAGCATGCCAGCACCTGCATTCCCATCCGAGGCCATGGGCACCTTCATTGAGGCCTGGTTTCTGCCCACTTGGAAGCTGCACTTGGAAGGATACCAGCCTCCGAGGCCATGGCATACTGGCCTCTGAGGCTGTGGGCGCTTTCGTTGTGCCTGGTGACTGCCCATGCTCTTGCAGTGGTTGGGGGCCCACCAGCTATCATCACCGCCAACATAGATGCTCCCGAGGATGAGGGCGCACCTTAATTTTTGATATTTTCATCGACGGTCATTCCAAGGCCATTGGCATGCTGCCAGCAACATCTAAGGGCATTCACAGCAGCCATTTTGAAGGTACTTTTCCTGTTGGGGCTAATTGGTGTCTCTGGCAGTGCCTTTATACATATAGCCCTGGTTTGCTTTGCAGCGAAATCATAAGTCTGCTATCATCCCTATCTGTCAGAGGGGTGAAGTCTTCCATGCCACCCTCCGTTCCCCCACCCCTACCCCCTCCCCAGTTCAGAAATGTCATTAAGAACAAGGGGGGCAGCTTCCAATTACCCAACCTCTCTGATAGAGGTCACTAATATTGGGAGTGGAAGATTCATTTGTTCTATTTGAACTTTTTATGGCCTGTGGTTTTGGCCTGCTCCATGACCTTATTCCAGCAAGGGCATAAGTCTGCAAATTGTCCCCTCCTGCTATTGTCAAGATCCAAAAGGACATTTTTATATGGGGGGTGTTCTACTATATTCTGTAGGCTATTTTATACAGTAAAATTTAGGGCCATGTAGATATTGACACATTTACACTTTTTCTATTGCAAGGTTGCTGAGAGGGCAAAGGGGGGAGTTGGAAGCAGCAACTTCTTATCTTGTTTTCATCCCTTTAAGTTTAGTTCTCATGAGAACTTTTCTGGCACTTCAAACCTGTGATGGGAAGTGTCTTTGGAAGTCATTAGGCTTCTTTTTGAAATGGTTGGACAGTAATTAATTAACATGTGATAATTAATGGGGTGGAACTTTACGTTTTACTTGGGTGAAGAAATCCCGGAAGCTTTAGATTTGGGATTTCAACAGACCATAGCAGAACAATGTCTTCAATAAAATCTTATTCTTTGGACTTTGTCTCTTTGGAATTCTGATTGTGTTGCTGATGTTGTGTGGAACCCTGATAGCCATGAGCTATAGCGGGGTTCACATGAGGAGGATTGTCACCTGACACCTTTTTGGCTACTGCATTCTCTTGCATTACCTTATTTGTTATTTATGGTCTTATTTTATCTTTCATCTACCTTTCAAGGCAAAATGGAGCAGTCTTCAGGAACTCCCAGTTTGCATTATAAATGCACCTCAAAGAGGACTTTGTAATGTCTTTGTCTCTATACAATCACAGGCTAGGGGGTGCTGCAGTGGGAGGTCTGGTTCGCAATTCCACTCGTCTTTTTAGCAAACTGCTGTGGAACACTGGGTGCACTTTGCCTAACAGTCTAGGGAGGTTAAGTTGCACAGTCACTGGATTTATTATCTTCACAATTGGAAAAGTCCCAGAAATTTTGGACCTAATTTCTTGCTGGGTATCTTCAATTTCAGATACTTTGTTGACAAATACACTTTCTCCCCGACTCAGAAAGGAACGGGATCTGAGTGGCGTTTGTCCACTTCCTTTTT
Source organism: Myanophis thanlyinensis (assembly GCA_017656035.1). Classification (NCBI taxonomy): domain Eukaryota; kingdom Metazoa; phylum Chordata; class Lepidosauria; order Squamata; family Homalopsidae; genus Myanophis; species Myanophis thanlyinensis. The sequence goes on along the minus strand of JAEANM010018531.1, from coordinate 5,752 downwards.
ATAGGCTTTTGCAGACTTTTTCAGGGCCACTTTAGTTTTTTCCCAAACTTCTCTCACAAAGTCCATCCAATCTTGCAAGGACATAGAAGAAGGGGGCGATTGTGGCAGTTCTGGCATGGGGACAAAATCTATCCCGCTAGTTATCTGGAATGGCGTGAGGCCAGTGCTGCTGTGGACAGTGTTGTTATAAGCAATTTTGGCAAACAACAAATGTTCTGACCAGTTGCTTTGCTGGTAGTCCACGTAGCAGCACAAATATTGCTCCACAAGGGCATTTGCACATTTCGCTGCACCATTCATAGCCGGATGAAATCCGGAAGTGAGTCCTTGTGCCATTCCTATTGACTTCAAGAATTGCCTCCAAAACATTGCCATAAATTGAACTCCTCAGTCAGAGATTATTCGCTTTGGAGCACCATGGAGGTGATAGATGTGTTGGATAAACAATTTGGCCAACTTCTTTGCAGTCGGGAGGCTGGAGCAAGCTATGTAATGGGATAAGCTTCCTTCTCCCAGACTGCCCACCTCCGCTCGGTGTTGATCAGTTTCTTGCTTACATACGCACACGACCGCAACTGGCCTTTGGGATCTTCTTGGAGGAGAACCGCTGCAATGGTGATGTCACTGGTATCTGTTTGAATAACGAAAGGTCTTTCCACATCCGGGTGCTACAGAACAGGTTCCTTCACAAAGAGTCACTTCAGGATCTCGAAGGCTTTTTGACACGTCATTGTCTATTGAAGTGGCTGGGTAGGCCATGGTTTGGGATTGCCCACTCCCGTTTTCAACAGCTCAGTTAGTGGCAGGGCTACTTGGGCAAAAGCGGGGATAAATTGGCGGTAGAAGTTCGTGAACCCCAGAAAACTTTGTAACTGTCTGCGAGTTCAGGGCGGCTGCCAGTCCAAAACTGCCGCGACTTTCTTTGGGTCCATCTTTATGCCCCCGCTAGAGATTCTATAGCCTAAAGTAGTCTATTGCCTTGTGGTGAAATTTGCATTTTGAAAATTTTGCATCTAGTTTAGCCACAAGCAATTTTTTGAGCACCTGACACACCAGCTTCACGTGTTTTTCGAGGGTCTCGCTGAAGATAAGAATGTTGTCCAAGTTGTCCAGAACCCCCTGATATAGGTGCTCATGCAAAACTTAGTTTATCAGTTGCATAAAAACTGTGGGTGCCCCTTGCAGCCCAAACATTATAATTTTGAATTGGAAACTTCCCAGCAGACAGTTAAATGTTTTCCATTCGTTCCCCTCCTGAATTCGCATGCGATAGTAGGCTTCACGCAAATCCAATTTGGTGAAAACCTTCCCCTTCATTAAATGGTTTAGCAAGTCCTTCATGAGGGGAGGGGGTAGGTGTTTTGCACACTCATGGCATTGATCCTACGGAAATCCATGCATAATCTCATTGACTTGTCTTTCTTTTCACGGAAGAGAACGGGGGCAGCTACTCGGGAGTTTGCCAGTTGGATGAACCTGTGTGCCAAGTTCTCATCAATGTATTTCTTCAATTTGGCCATCTCTCTAGGCATAATGGAATACATCTTAGGTTTGGGCAGGGTGGCTCCAGGCACAAACTCAATTGCACAGTCCATGGGCTGGTGCAGAGGGAGCACATTACATTCCTGCTTGCTAAACACTTCTGCCAGGTCCCGATATTCCGGTGGCACCCCTGTCAGGTCAGGGGTGGCCTCGAGGGTAGCCACTGCATTGTCCCCCTTCTCCATTGGACGTTGTGGATATTGGAGATTGGGGAGGCCATTCACCGGCTGCAGATAGGGGCCTGGAGTTATTTTCAATTTTCGGAGGCCTTTCTCCCACGAGATGGTGGGGCCCCATTTGTCCAGCCAGGAGAGTCCCAATATTAGGGGGTCAGTCATTTTGGGGGCCACCACTAAGCAGAACATCTCCCAATGATCGCTCAACTCTAAACAGAGGGGTTTGGTCATCAAGGTGGCCGGTGCACCCCCCATCAGACTCCCGTTGGCTTGTTCAAAATGTATTGGCCGAGGAAGGGGCTGGGTGTGAATGTCTAGTTCCTTCACTATTGATTAGCTCACCATGCATCTCGTGCAACCTGTATCTAACAGAGTATCTAGGTTCTTATGCTTCCCTGAGCTGGGGATGGTTAACCTGGACTCAAGTAGGAAAGAAGGGATGTCCACACTCACCATCGGGTCATCACTCCCATCCTCGTTGCCTCGCTCAGGGCTGTCTGGAGGGGTCAGTGGCTCCACTTCCTCTGCCACAGGTTCCATGGCTTGTTTCACAAACTTTCCCCCGTCTTTGGGCTTCCTTGCTGGAGTCTTCTTCAGCTTTGCTGCAGCCCCTTGCTTTGCAAGTGGGACGGGGCTGGTGTGAGTCACTTGGAGGCCTGGTGGCCCATCTGGCCACATTGGAAGCACATCACCTGTCATGCGCTGGCTCCAGAAGTTGGGCAGGGGGGTTTGGCTGCTGGTCACCAGGCTGGAGCTTTTTGTGCCAGGTTCACTGTTGGGGCCTTCCAATGAGGGTAGAGTTCAAAATGCATTGCCACAGTTAGGTGATACCAGTTGTGGATCCTCTCAGGAGCTCCTTGAATTCCACACGCTTTGCAGAGCTCCGGGTATAGGCCCTCCTTGTAATAGTGAATCAGCAGGTGATCAGGCCAGTCTCGAAGTCTCCCCGCCAATCTGCGGAACTCCCATATGTAGTTCTTTGGGTGCCTGCCCTCCTGCTTGATCTCCTTGATTTCAGCTTCGGCCTCTTTCCGTTGCGCGGTTTCTTCAAAATGCTCACTCACTGCTTGCACAAAATCTTGGACGTTGTCCACCTCGGGAGCCTCTTGCTGGTTCATCTCAGCCACCCATTCTGCGGCTTCTCCTTTGTTCATCACATGGGTGATAGCCACCGTCATTTCCTACTCAGTGGCATAACAATGGCCATATTCATCAAAGTGCAGGCGGATGCAGTTTAGGAAGTAGGCCATCTTGGCCGGGGTTCCATCAAACATCACCTTGAAAGGGGGTGGCCTCAGCATGGCAAGGGACATCCTAGGCACCGGTTGAGCATGTGTGGGTAACGGGCCTTGCAGTTGCACATGGGGGCACCCAGGCCAGCTGCGCTGGGCCCCATTGGCACTGGACCCAACCTTTCCCTGGATAGAAGGCCCAACCTGGCAGGATCTGCACTGCAGGTGGGAGTCGAGGCACCTGCCAGAACCCCACAGCTGTGGGCCCTGGAGCTGAGGCCAGTGAAACTGCTTGCAGTCCAGGGCTCCCTGCGATGGCAGCTGCAGTCGGCGAGCTGGGCAGGGAGGCCCCTTGGTACAGCCCCGGTCCGGACCAGGGCAGTGCTGCTCCCATCGCTGCCTCCCCACCAGCCTGTGGGCAAAGGAGAATCTCAGAGGGGGAAGCATCCACTTGGTTGGCGGCATGGCCTGGAAGCGAGACATGCTTCCCACATACAGGTGCTCCAGTTGCTCCTGCAGGCTTCCCATGGAGATGGCTCGAGTAGAGGGTGGGATGATCTGGCTCCTCATCTCCATTGCTTCAAAGCTTGATCTCTCCCTCCAGGCACACACTGGTTGAGGCAGTGGGCAAATCCATGCCTCCGGGGCACCCTGCAGCCCCTGGGAGGCCACCTCTGCAACAGGTCAAGGTGGTTCCTCCTAGATGCTCAACCAAATCAACTGCCCCTTTGGCCGGGCTTCTTGCAGGAGTTCAGGCTCCGTGCCCGATGCTCCCATGATGGCGGTCAATGTTGTTGCTGCTTCTGTAGGCGAACCCGTGGCAGCGGTGGTTTTCTCTTCCATCTTCCTTGAGCTCTTTTTGCAACCCGAGATTACAAGGAGAGCACCGGAACTCAAGACACCAGCCGCCGAGATCGACGGATTTTTTCTTTTGGGAGATTCAGGATAATGTCAGGGTTCCACACAACATCAGCAACACAATCAGAATTCCAAAGAGACAAAGTCCAAAGAATAAGATTTTATTGAAGACATTGTTCTGGTACGGTCTGTTGAAATTCCGAATCTAAAGCTTCTGGGATTTCTTCACCCAAGTAAAACATAAAGTTCCACCCCATTAATTGTCACATGTTAATTACTGTCCAACCATTTCAAAAAGAAGCCTAATGACTTCCAAAGACACTTCCCATTCCAGGTGTGATGCGCCAGCAAAAGTTCTCATAAGAATTAAACTTAAAGGAATGAAAACAAGATAAGAAGTTGCCGCTTCCAACTCGTCCCTTTGCCCTCTCAGTGACCTTGCAATAGAAAACGTGTAAATGTGTCAAGATCTATATGGCCTAAATTTTACTGTATAAAATGCCCTACATAATATAGCAGAACACCCCCCATATAAAAATGGCCTTCTTGACAGGAAGCATGTCTCTTCTCATTCATCCAGGCCCAAAAAGGCATCCAAGAGCTCCTTGAAACCTTCCAAGGTTCAGGAGCAGCAGGCTCTCAGAGATCAAAGGGCATTAGATCAGCAATGGGCCAAATCCCTTCCTCCCAGGGCTCTGGGGGTCCCAGGGGAGACACTGTGACTTCTCCAGGGGTGGAATTTCCATCTCTTCCTCAGACTGAGACACATGCCACCTTCCTAACATGTCTCCTCCTCAGAGGCTTGCCTCTGACATTCCAAGAGGAAACCATGGGAGGCCAGTCCATGCTCCTCCCCAGAGTTATCTATCTAGGGCAAGTGAGCTAGGGGACCATCCCCAAACCACCCCTCCTCCTCCGGGACAGTCTTCTTCTGCTGGAGGCTTGCGAGAGTCCTTGCTGGTCCAGATGGCATCGCTTATCGATGCAGCCATGGCTCAACTGCCAGAGCAGTCCACTCCTCTGCCCAACTCCTCGACAGAGCTCCAGGTTCACCTTAATCAGCCTCCTATGTCTATCTATGAGGAGGAACCGGGGGAATACTGGGAGTCCAGCTCCACATCTTCAGTTCTTTCCCAGATGTATTTAGGCAATGAGGATCTCATTTTCTCAGCTGATGAGGAAGAGTATGCAGAGCCATCTATCTTTTGGGTCTCTTCTGACCATCTCTGTTCAGGACTCTCCTGAACAAAGCCAAGGTGATCACCCAGCTCGACATAGAGTCCCATCCTACATCGGAATCTTCCACCTCGCAGTTACCCGATGCCAAGCAGCTCCTATTTACCACACAGTCTACATGAGCCAAGGAAGTTCCAGCTCCTCAGCTCTTTATGGAGGTGGTCTATAAGCAGTGGGAACTCCCAGCTGCAAGGAGAACATCTTACTCTGAGCAACAACTGTATAATGTAGAGGCGGAGTTCAGCTCCTCACTGAACCCTCTAGCAGTGAATGAACGCATGATCTCATTAGTCTCTTCCACCATGTTAGTCACTGACACAGATGATGCTCTCAAGGCTGAGGACAAAAAGATTGAACAGGTCGTACACAGGGGACATCAAGCTGTGGCATGGGCCATCAAGGTCTCTTCTACCGCTTCATTTTTCACGCATGCTTTGCTTCTGTGGTTATGCCAACTACAATCATGCATCACTCCGGACAACCTAAGAGTGCACCAGGATGTCAACAAGCTTATAATGGCAGCGGAATTGTCAGTGGATGCTACGCTCCATGCCACCAAATTCACCGCCAGATCAATTGGCTCCTTTATAGTAGCCAGACAACTCATATGGCTTAAGCCGTGGCTTGCAGACTTTTTTTTTTAAAGAATTTTTTATTTTAAAACACATACAAGAAAAAACATACATAACATAAAAAACATACATCTAA
>JAEANM010018530.1:0-12613 GCA_017656035.1 Myanophis thanlyinensis | reverse complement strand
TGTGTCTGGTAGTGAGGAAGTGATGAGGTTTCTGACCAGTCATTCAAAACATTTCATCACTATTGGGGTCAGGGCTAAGTTCTCATTTTGCCTTAGACAAAAGTCCACTGGGTGACATTGAATCTATCAGTCTCTTCGTCTTAAGGAGAAGGCCATGACAAAGCATTTCTGAAAATGTTGCCAATAAAACTTTAGGGACTTGTTCAGATAGTCACCAGAAGTCAAGAGTGACTTGAAGATACAAAGTGATTATTATAAAATGGTATTTTTCTCCCTCGGCTTAGATGGCATTTTCCCCTCTGCACATTCTTCTATTATATATAGGATAAAATAATTCCAGCTGAAGTCAAGGGTCCTTCCCCCCATAATTTCTAATAGCAGATGTGTAGCCTGATGTTAAATAAAATTCCAAGAGAATAGAAGGTATAAAACTCTTCCATTCTAATCCATGACAGTGTCCTGAATTAAATCATCTCTCCTTCTTGCATTGACTGTTTGTGAAAGAAAAATTCTATACTTAGACTAGAAACTGTATGATTAACATCATGTACAACCTGACCTTTGGAGAAGAGCATTTTCAGAGGTGGTGTTCATACTGTGAAATCTCCAAAGAGGTTTGCCAAGGCTGCTAGTTGAAATCATGAAGCATTCCTTGAAAAAGTGTGCCAATAACATTTCAAAGAGACCTTTATACTCTTACATCTGAGAAACAGAAACAGAAATCTGTTTTAGATGTTTTTAATGCTGCTCTGTATCATGTCATTTCTTCCACTCAGGTCATGTAAGCATTCTTTGTATTCATCTACAAGTTCTGCTTGTTCTGACATGAAATTCCCCACTATCTGAGAATATGAATCCATATTGCCAGGACAAGAAGGGAAGCCTTTACCTTCTCTTCTTATTCCATGTCAAAACTTCTGGTTTTGAATTGCAGCTAGTGCTAATCAATCTGTCTGTAATGCTTCCTTCTTTTGCAGACAATGCCTCTACTCCAATTAGCTAGTACAGTATCTGCTTTTGCAGGCATACCCCTTCTCTCTTGTCACAAGTAGCTCTTCTCCACATCCATTTCATCCTGCCAGCTTCTGTTCAAAAGGAATCCTACTGTGTAAAGCCTGATGATGCACTGTTTTCAAAGTACATCACATATCTTAACTGGGCTCTTTGTATATCTGAGAACATTAATGTTTTGGATGTTGCATACCTGGTTCCTGTAGAGGTAAGACAACACTGGTGTTTTGTTGAATAATTCAATAAATCAATTAATATAACAGCACTTAGCAGTAGCACTTAGACTTATATATCACTTTATAGCACTTTACAGCCCCCTCTAAGTGGTTTACAGATTCAGCATATTGTCCCCAACAATCTGGCTCCTCATTTTACTGACCTTGGAAGAGATAGAAGGCTGAGTCAACCTTGAGCTGCGCAGAATTGAACTCCTGGAGTGAGTTAGCCCTGCAATACTACATTCTAATCACTGCACCACCATGGCTCTTAAATTACAAGTGAGTAATGGAGAAGTTTTCCCCTGTTGTCCTACAGAAAAATAATACTTTGAGGCTGTGCCATTTTGCACACTCCCTGGGATTCCTCTAGATGTTGCAGCCACTTGATGCTGGAATTCTTTTGTAAGACTTATTCATTTAGGATATCTGCAACCAGAGAGTTCTAGTCTGCAGTTTCCTCATCTGACCTAAGTGATGGAAAGAATGGTAAACCTTTACACCAAAAATAACTGATGCCAACTGACATCAGTGAGCTAGATAACAGATGGGAGCTTTATGCTTCATTTAGATAATTATTACGATTCTGCTAAGGTGTGTGTGGTGGCTTGTCCACCCTGCTGACTAATGATCCAAAGGCAGGACTAGTCTTGCAGGCCCCCCCACACCTCTTTCTCTCTCCCAGTGACAACTTCAATTTATCCAAGCAGCATAGGAGCAGGAATGTGATGTGCTGGGAAACTATGAATGGATAAAACTTTGTGAATCATATTAAATGGATCTGTCACTTTGAATGAGCTGCTTGTGCTTATTCTCCCTAGGATTAATGTAAACTAAGCAAAGCATGCAATCTCCTTAGACAGGAGGATACAGAAAGCAGCTGTCCTAGATTAGGATACACTCCTCTGCTTACATCGTTAAAAAAGCAGTATGATCAGCTGTAGAGATTCTTAGGTAATCTGTGCTGGAAGTAAGGAATGCACAAAAGGGGCAAATGTATTGTACTTTAGACTTGCTATAAGTAATCCTTGACTAACAAATGTAATGGACCTGGATTGCATTGTAAGTCATGGGCTGGTTGAAAATTGGTGCTGTCTCTGGTTGGCTGTGTGATTGATTTGAATTCTGAGCGGTTTGTAGGCAGTTTGTAGGTCAATAAATTTTTAATTAATGTGGTTTGTCCCACACTTCCTGACTGGAAGACCACAGGCTGTAAGGATGGGCGGACAAGTCTCAACCTCATTCACCCTCAACACCGGAGCACCCCAGGGTTGCGTTCTGAGCCCCCTGCTGTATTCCCTATACACATATGACTGCATGGCCACTACTAACTCCACCACCATCATCAAGTTTGCTGATGACACCATTGTGGTGGGCCTGATCTCTGACAATAATGAGACAGCCTACCTAGAAGAGATCACGAACCTAGACAACTGGTGTCTGAAAATCAACCTCCTTCTTAATGTCAGCAAAACAAAAGAATTGGTAGTGGACTTGGTGCAAAACAGGAAAGGAAATACCAGACCCTGGTCATCAAGGGAAGCCCAGTAGAGAAAGTGGACTGCTTCAAATACCTCAGTGTGCACATCTCAAAAAACCTGTCATGGACCTTCCACATCAACACCATGGTAAAAAAGGCCCAACAACATCTCTTTAACTTCAGACGCCTGAGGGACTTCAGACTTCCACCAAATGTGCTTAGGAACTTCTATTCCTGCACTGTAGAGAGCATCCTGATGGGCAACATCACAACCTGGTTTGGGAATAGCATGCAAAACAGACAAGCACTACAGAGGGTGGTACGCTCAGCTGCATCATCTGCACCAAACTCCCCGAGCTGCACTCCATCTACAACAAACACTGCTGAACCAAAGGTAAGAAGATAGTGAAAGACCTCAGCCACCCCAACAATAGACTGTTTACCACGATGCGGTCAGGAAAGCGTCTTCGCACTCTGAAGGCAAACAGAGAGAATGAGAAAAAACTTCACAGGCAATATGGACACTAAACCAGGAACTACAAGAACACTCAGGACTATAACAGGAACAATGACTGTATCTAACTCCTATGTTCCCAACTATCCCTAACTTATTTCCTACCCCACTTTCCCATTTTGCCTTAACTTACTCGCGGCTGCGGGCGGTCACGTAAGCATTTCACTGCATATTGTACCATGTATGACTGTGTATGTGACCAATAAATTTGAATTTGAATTTGAACACAGAATTGGTTGTAATTGTTACAGTTGATTTTGTAAATTACTTTATTTCTTTCAGTCTTATGTATCTTGTATTTGGTTCTGGATAACTCCTGGTGGAGTGTGGCTGTGGATTTGTGGACTACTGCTATTCCTAGAGGTTGGATAATTATGGCTGTTATTTATGGCACCCTTTTCTGTGTGGTATGGTATGATTCAATATCTTTTGGAAAAGTGGCATCGAAAATGCCGGTCAGAATTTTCCAAACTCTAGGAATAGAGTAGCCCTCAAATCCATAGGAATTATCCAGAACCAAAGGCAAGATATAGAAGGATGAAAAAAAATAATTTACAAAATCAATTGTAACAATTGCAATCAATTCTACATGGGACAAACCTCACATCAATTAAAAATCAGGATCCATGAAAAACAGTTGGAAATCAAATACCATGATCCCAAATCTCTACCCATACTGACACCAAACAGCAGCAGTTGAACAGGAGCAATACAAGAATCATTGGCCACACTACCACCCGCCATGCTTGTGAGTCCTTTGAAGCCTCGAACTCCACAAGAAATTCCATCAACAGACATATCGACCTATAATCAGCCTATGAATCCCTCAAAATTCAAATCAATCCCACAGCCAACCAGACAGCACCAACCCTCAATCAGCCCACACAATCCACCAACAACCAGTACTTCACCTCCCGATGACCCTCACTTGACATAACCTCTCATCGCAAGACCCATTACAAGACTCTCACTGGTGACCCACACTTGACCTCACCATCATAAGACCCAGTGACCACAGGATGCCTTATAAACACAACACTGACATTGACATCCCCTAAACTCTGATGAATATGTTACCCAGTCTGCTAACAAAGCATTTGAAAACCAACCCACAAGTTTGAAGATTGAATATCTACCCTCATCTGACACTCCGATATTCACAACTATTGCAAATCTATATATTTCTATGGGCATTTTTTGCCAGAAACTGGCCAGTAAGAGCAGTAAACTAGAAAACTACAATCACCTGACCACAAAATGCTGCAGCCAGTAATAAAGGTAGGCAGATTGCAAAACACCCTAAATACAGTCATGTGTGCAGCTGGCAGAACTCTAGAACTGGTTTCTAATGGCTTTTGAGGAGTTCTGTTCATTAAGTGAGGACTACTAGTACTTGTAGAATAGTGGCTGACCATATCTCACTGAAGATGAGGTTGATCTGTTCAGTGAAGATAAATTTTAATACAGATTGAGAGCTCCTTGTTTCATTGGAAAAATCCTTATCTTATTTGCATTTATATTTTTTTATATTTTTTTTTAAAGCCATAGCCAACCTTCATCAACATCTCCTGAATAATTGACACTACTAAGAAATCCTCCCCAAAACAATTTGCCTATTAATTCACTTTTTATCAGACATATTGTTACTTTTAATTACTAAATCATTTGTGTGATAATTAACCATCTGAACAGCCAATAGAACTCTCAAATACTTTTCTCCACATTGGTGTCATTCAGATGAATTGAACAATAATTCATAGGATTCCCAACGAATGTGGTTCTGCCGCCTGGAAATTCAGTAAATTGAAATCTATCACATGTGAAAGAGCTTAGTAAAGATAAGTGCCCTAAGAAATGGACAGAGAAGACAGGTAAAGAAAACAAAAATAATATCGCTTCCAAACAATTCGTTAGCTATTTAGACATGTCAATTTCCCCATCTGCCACAGTATTTTTTTCTAGGACACATAAAAATAAATACTATAAGTTTATATACATATTATCAGAAGAATACACCACTCACATACATACAAACACAAACTGTGTGTGTGTGTATATCTCTGTGTGTGTGTCTGTATGCAAGATGTATAAAAGTCTCCAGATAATCCATTTCATCACGGGAGAGATTTTCCTTAATTTCAACTTATTTTTAATATTTCACAGTGGAATATATTTTACACATCATTAAACACTTGTACTATATACCCAGTAGGGACATTTTTGCAGACTTACACACTATTCAGCTACTGGAAGAAAAAATTAATTTCTTATAGATCATGGCACAATACCTAAGCTTTAATGATTCCCTGTAAGTACAACAGATGTAAAAACTGCAGGAATCTTCAATCACAGCATAGTATATCAAACAAATCAAAAGAGATAAAGCTGATGTATTGTATGGTCATACATACAGAATTTATTACAACAGATCTCCAACAGTAAGATGGTTGGTGATGTTCAACGATGTTCTGCCCCCCCCCCCAAAGTATTGCACATCTGGAAAATTACACATGGCTTTCCATATGATTTTTGAGAGGGGATATGCAGTTTATTCAAACAAGTTATTTTGCAGAATTGTGAAACAAGCCATTTATATTGGAATAATGACCTCAAGGTCCTTCCTTCCACCAATTAATAATTCAGATCATTTTTAGCACGTCTCATTGTTTTGATTTTATTTTTTTAATTATTATCTCCCCCTTGGGAGAGGGTGCGGTATATAAATTTTGAAAATTAATTAATTAATTAATTAAAAATAATTAGAAAATGGCTAATGATTAACAATTATATAGTATATCATAATACATAAACCATAAATAAGTGGAAAGGAAAAACACATGAAACATACATCCATTGATTATTAGCCTTCTTCATTCAAGGCCAAAAAATAGAGAAGAGCAGATAATCCTGCCTACTTCTTTCTATAACCAGTAAATACAGCAGGAAGCTTAAAGGGAAATTGTTCTCACATCTGTATGAATAGGAGTATAACCCAGGACACTTGAAGATATGTGAAATATAAAAGAAATAGAGAGCAGAGACACAGCCTGATGTATCCCAATCTAGTTTGAAATCCTCAGGCAATCAGAAAAAAATCTGACTAGAGCTATTATCTACTAAATGTCTTTGTCAACATTACAGCAATGCTAATTTGTGAGTAAAACATCTTATGTAATGATTCCTGTGTTTGTTGGAATCAGTAGAAAAGTCAGACATGATGTAATCCCTCTGCTCTCAGAATTTCAAATGGTGAATTGCAATATTTTTTTTTAAGATAGAAGTCAGTGGATGTATTGAGCTGCAGAATTACCACTTAAATTGGTAGACTAGAAAGGGCAGACATTTTGAAATCTGCAGGAGGAATGAATTAGCAATAGCATTTAGGCTTATATACTGTCCAATAATGCTTTACAGCATTCCCTGGGGCGGGGGGAGGTGTTCATAATGTAAAAGCATTATTTGCATATTGTCCCCAACAATCTGGTTTCTCATTCTACCAATTTCAGAAGGCTGGAAGGCTTCAATCTCAAACCTCATCAGGATTGAACTGTAGGCAGTTAGTGCAATGTTGCATTCTAACCACCTTGCCACTAGGGCTCTCTCATACCTTAATCACATAAAAGATGCAAAATACACAATTCAAATCATTTATGTGATGATATCACAACATATGAGGTCATTGTGGTTTAGATTAGAGTGTATTAATGGCTACTTTGGGGACAATGAGCACATCTGGGACTTGGGAACTCAAATGTTTTCTTATACAATGATTGTTCTAGAGCAGGGGTGTCAAACCCAATTTCATCAGGGTTGTGTTTGACCTTGGAGGAGGGAGCATGGGGGGGACCTGGCCAGCTCAATGTTACTTGTGTCGAGGGTGCCTGTGGTGGCCTGAGTGCTCTGCAAATGAAAACAGCTCCCGAGTTCCATTTTCATCTGCAACAGCTTCCAACAACCCTCTGACACAGCCCTTCCAAGCTCTGTTTTTGCTGTCAGAAGCACTGTGGGCTGGATCTGGACCACAGATCTTTAGTTCGACACCCCTGCTCTAGACAATGTGGCCTGTCACAAAATGCCCATTTTTCAGAAGACAGCCTTCTTTTAATTTTTTTTATAAGCTTTGGGTTTTTTTTCAATAAAAGCAAATAAAAATGTTGGTTATTCCTCATTAAGTATTCAAGCCCATCACAATTTTTTTTTCTCTGTGCACCACAGAGTTGGGGTTTTATTTTCAAACAAAATAAAGAATTGCAACTATCATGACTTTATTTCCTATAAATTAATTGTTTAGTGCTATATCTATATTCTTGTGAATGAATGCTTTGTTAATCAGAGGATTCGATTAATAAAACAAAATCTAATGGGTTTGCAAGCCTATAGTCCTGTCAAGTTCTGCCAAGATGACTACCCAGGAGGCATCAAGGGCTACCATCTAGTGACAAAATTTCTGCCCCTAACTGTTCATTGGCAGAAATAGTGAAGCCCTAAGGGAAAGCTTGATTGAAGCTTTTGTAAGCATGCAATCTTTTTGTGCTGCATTGGGCATGTTTTTCATTTCTCTCCTGAACAGCATACTCTAGCCACACAAGGAGAATTAAGTTGAGAACCAAATATTTGAATAATCATGAAAAGCTGCTGTAATTTTGCCTTTGACAACAAGCCATATAAAAGCCAATTAGAATCTAAAATTTATGCACTCATAATTTGTATTCATCTCTGCAATATCCTCATATCCTGCCCTCATTACCACTATATTACCCAGCTGAGTCTGGTGGGGATACCCAGCAGTAACAGATGCTAAACAGTGTTTCACAATATGCCTGATTATTTGGCATTCATCTTAATGTGCAGCCCTGTAACCTCATTCGGCATGAGATTTCATTCAATGCACAGGTATTCTGCAGGGAGTTCCTTGTCACTGTGAATTTCAGAAGCCAAGAAGTAGTGGGGAAATCTAACTAAGAAATGAAAGAAATAAGATGCTATACCAGCAGTAGCTTTGACAGAATAGTTTATTCATCATATAATACATCTGTTCAGATACAGGTTCCAGAAAAAGAGGGGTGACCATTATTCCAGGAAGCAATCTGGTTTGCATAGTTATTTTTGAAACAGTGATGTTTCTAAATTTGTGTTCATTTTAGTATCACTTAATCTAGTTAAGCCACTCAGATAACAGGTTTGCAGGATTAAAGTTAAGGTTGTCATGTCCTTGAAGTTATGCATTTTGCCACTTCTTTTTTAGTAATACAGTAGTCCATCTTTTTTTATAGCAATTTATCCCTTGGCATCTCCATTTCTACTTCATATTCCAAATATTTAGAGATAGTTTCATGTTGTGTTTTGAAACACACAGTTTACCCTAATGATTTTAATTAGTCTAAAGATGTGAGATACCAATCTAAATTGAAACCATAATGCAGTGAATCATGTTGAAGGAAAGAAAGAAAGAACCTGTATCACTTTTCTTCTCAATAGTCTATGTGACTGGAGAGGGTGAGAAAGAGATTCTGAATCAAGATGGCTAGAGAATAAGGTTACTTTTCTGAACTACAGAAATTTAAATAACAATTGGCAGTAAAAAGGGCAATTTCTTGCGGTTTTTCTGAATTTTTGCACCCATGATTGGAGTACTCTATGTAGCAGGATGGTTTAACTTTTTCCATGCATAATAGTTTTGATAGATGAGGATTTTGAGCTAAGAATTAGGTGAAAGTTTGATAACATAGTTTGTGGTTTATTACTATCTAACCATGACATTCAAATAAAACAACTTAGGCTTAGATGTATAGTCTAGACCAGGGATTTCAAACTTAAGGCCTGGGGCCAGATCTGGCCCATGGGATACTTAGATCTGGTCTGTGGGGTCATCCTGGAAACAGTAAAAGACCAGCCTGCAGTGCTTCTGCCAGCAAAAATGGACTCCTTAGCTCTGTTTTTGGCTTCCATTGCCTCCTGCAACCCTCTACCAGTGAAAATGGAGCTTGGGAAGGTCAAATGTGGCCCTCCAGAACTCTGTTTTCATTGGCAGATGGTTGCAAGAGGTTGTGACAGCCAAAAATGGAGCTCTGGAGCCCATTTTTGGTTGCAGAACACTCGGGCCACCACAGGTATGACAGATATGACGTCGAACTGGCCATGCCCACCCTGGCCACACTCATCCCAGATCCCTGAGGTCAAACACAACCCTGATATGGCCCTCAATGATGTTGAGTTTGACACCCCTGGTCTAGATAGTGTTATAAAAGACTTTATGTGGCAGTGAGAAATCTTTGGTTAGTGTAGTAATTTGCATTGTAGAAATTTGTAAATGAAGGGTATAAATGAAAGATAGGGCAACAAAATTTACTTACTCTATATCTCTGCCTTTGTATCTATCATCTTTGTCTTTATCTCTGTCTCTATCTAGCTCTACTTGTATCATCTCTATCTTTCTCATCTCTATCAATTCTATATCATCTCTGTCTCTGTATTTATCTCTATCATCTCTGTTTCTATTATCTCTATCGTCTCTGTCTGTGTCATCTATATCTATATTCTTCAATAGAATATAGAAACTGGTTTGCCATTGCCTCCTTCCCAGGAGCCATTGCCAAAAGACTTTCTACCATGACTACTAGCCCAAGGATACCCAGCTTCATGGCTATTTTTTTTTTCTCTCAAGTCAGTTTGGTTTCCTAGTGACTGCTTGGATAAGTTCCTGCAGTTTTTGTAGAGCTGAGACAAGCTGGCTTAATATCTTAAGAAGAGATTGCAGTGGTGGGATGCAACTGGTTTTACTACCGGTTCGGTGCGCAGGCGCTTCACATGGCTTCTAAAATGCAATTTTTTTCCTTACCACAGGCAGCCTGGATAAGTAGGAAGGCTGTGGAGGCATGCAAAACAGCTGTTCTGTGTGATTCAGGTGAGCAAAAAAGAAAAGAAAGGGGGGATATAGGACTGGAAAGGGCACGGGCAGGGCCAAACCGGTGCAACCAGGCTGAATACCACCACTGACTCTCTCCTACATTAATTCTTCCTATCAATTATTTATAGTCATTATTCACAACTTTTTTACTGCTTTTGGAACTAGGCTGACAAATAGAAAAAGATGCAAAATGTAGAGGTCAGGTTATGTATTCTATTAGAGATAAAATATATTTCATTCTGATAAACAGAGGCAAAACTGGTTTGGCATTCTTGAATAATCTTTCTCTGCTTACATTAATAGCACTGTCAGAATTAGAATATTTGAAAAAGAGAGTTAGAAATGGATTTCATTTAAATAAAGCTCAATTGTTACTTTAATTAATAATGCAAATACCAGCAAATATGTAGCTGATGCTGAAATACTAATAACTTTCTCAAGCCTGATGCCTTGCAAATATACTGGATTTCCCACTATTAGCTAAGACAGGTTTAAAAATGTTGATGCACTTGCTCTTATTGATATAGGTATATTCCAAAGGCTGGAAATCTGTAGGAATGAAGGAACAAACAAATAAATAAATATAGCCAATTCATTAAAGCTATCATCCATAGCAACTTTCCCAATCTCCCCAAACACTTCTGACATTCAAACAAAAATAGTCATTTTTCTTTATGGGATCCAAAGGTGTTGCAAATATTTCAATATTATTGTAGTTTGGCATTTATCTCTGAAGTATAATTTGCTCTCAATTCCTAGGATGCAATTAAATTTGAGAAGAGTGAGTAGAAATAAGCTTGCAATGATGGCCTATTACATTCAGGAGTATGAACAAGCTATAGTAGTTACTTACTGCAGTAGTGTCTACATGTGTTGTGTAAAATATTATTGTAGATAAATATTTAAAATGGAAAGAGAAAATTCCAGAACAGGCCAATATTGCCACTCACATTCAAATTCTGTGTATCTAAATATAAAACCCAAGACAATTGCTCCTGGGAAAAGGAACATCAGATGGACTATTCCCAAGGACCATAGACTATTACAGAAGAATGGAGTTTTAAAGAAATGAATTGACTTGATAAATCTTCAATTGATGTGCTCCTCTGAAGTGCTCCAATGAAAAATTGTGGTCCTCCACTTACAAACACTTGAGCAGAAGAGTTGTGTCACTTCATTGCAATTGACAAATGAATTCTTGTATTCACTGAACATCTGACTGAGGATTGGCCCTGACT
The DNA here is from genome assembly GCA_017656035.1 of Myanophis thanlyinensis. NCBI lineage: Eukaryota > Metazoa > Chordata > Lepidosauria > Squamata > Homalopsidae > Myanophis > Myanophis thanlyinensis. The sequence continues at coordinate 1,248 of JAEANM010018530.1, read as the reverse complement.
CAAAACCCTAACAAGGCACAGTATGCCAATTCTTCAGAAAGAAACACCTCAATGTGTCAAAGCAAAAAACTGTATCTAAGTCAGGTTGCTGTCTACTGTATATCTAGGCAACATGTCTCACTAAAGCAGAACAGCGCTGCTTCAGACATTCATAATGAATATGTATTTTAGGTATGCTAGCTGTTTCATCTAAAATTCTTCTCACCCAGGGGCCTCCATTCTCTTTGGGGTTCTAAATTGTCTGGTCTTGTTGCTGAAGTAGATATTTGGCATTCTACAAGCATTTCCTTGGCTATAGGCTTTTCTTTCTCCCTTTTAAATTATTAATGCATATGTGCACATTGATGAAAAACTGTAAACTAGAAATCTTGATATGACTGTATCTATGATTATTTCAAGATCTAATTATAGAAGAAAGCATTTACTTCTTTTCAGAGATTTGGAATGTTTTGCAATATATTTCCTGAAAGTTATCACAGTTTTATATGAGTGCTGTCTCTCTCGCTCTCTCCCTTCCCCCTCTCTCTTGCCCCCATTCCACATTTATGAGCCCCATCAATGTCACAGTGCACTTTATTGGAACAGTAATGTGGTTTATCTTGTATATGTTATCAAAGGGAATCTGGTACCACTATCTGACCAAGGAACTCTTTTTGTCCTGCACAGAAAGGAAATTATGTGAAACATATTACAAATGCTGTTTCTGCGTATTCTCAACTATATCTATGATAGAATAGTACAACTTTTTATTTACTTATCAGAGTTTTGTAATGTTTTGCAATATCTTTGCTGAATGTTATCACAGCTTTATATGAGTTCTTCATCCCCCCCTTTATTAGTTATTTCATAATCAAAATCACCCAATATAATATAATATGCCATTGTGAAAAAGTAATACTCCCTCCCCCATTTAAGGGATATCTAAGATGATTTGTGTGATGAATGTTTCATTAAACAATCATGATTGATTTGGGCCCAATGCTGCCCTGTATAAATCTTATAAAGATTGGATCTATTCAGCACAGAGAAATTATTGCACCCAGATTCTAGAAGCATGCCACTTACCACTGTAAAAATCTTTGTAATAGGTATTGATGCCCATCTTTCTGAAAAAGTTTACAAAAACATGCCTAGAATGCTGATTTGAAATCAGAGACATTGATTTTAAATGCAGAAGATTGGGAGAATAGTAAATTTCCACTAGAGGGTATGTATGTATGTATGTATGTATGTATGTATGTATGTATG
>JAEANM010018529.1:0-12613 GCA_017656035.1 Myanophis thanlyinensis | reverse complement strand
TGCGTTAAAAACTCATCTTTTCCAGCTAGCCGGCCTGGCCTGACACCTCAGGGTTATTTTAATTCTTGGTTTTTAAATTAATTCTAATTTAACTTTTAATTGCAATTTTAAATATCAGCTCATTTAATTGTTTTAAATTGGTTTTTAAATTTTGTCTATGTATTTTTTACCTGCTGTAAACCGCCCCGAGTCCCTAGGGAGAGGGGGCGGTATATAAATTTAAATAAATAAATAAATGTGCCAGTATATTCCACCCATTCCCTTCTGGATCTATTGGTCAATAGATTGTCAAGAGTGAAACATGGGTAGCTATGTGCCTGTTCGTTGCAACTTGTCATTATAGTAAGGGAGAGGGGTGTGGACTACTAATGGGTTAATTTGGAGAAACAAAGTTTTGCAGTTCCATGGAAGTTTTTATTTGGATACTCAAGCTGGAAGTTGACAAACATCCCATTACTTCATATGGCAGAGACAATACTGAAGGATTATGGCCTCTTGAAATCACAGGGTGTGAAAAGATAATTTAGGTTTGTAGCCTTACACCACTGGCTATGTTTCACATCACACTAAGCAATGATTTATGTAGCATAGTGGCTGGATTTCATGTAATGTATTATTCCAAATTTAAATATAATTTAATAAACTGATATGCTGCCCAACTCACAGTGATTCTGGGCAGGTTTCAGTTGTTATAATTTAGGATATTGTTAGGAGCAATATTCATTTGATGAGATAGGCTAACTTCTCTCTTTTTCCCAGGTCTTGTTAATCAGGAGACAAAAGGTGATTCCAAAACTAATGTTGAGAAGAAAAAGAGATTCCTGCTCCTCTATCTACATTTAGCATCATGACCCGCCATAGTAAATATTTGCTTGAATTATTCCAATCTAATTGGACTTCTGAATGAGTAATCATGTTTGCTTATTTCTGATCCCCATTTTTTTCTCTTTTGCAGAACAGAAAAAATCTAGCAAGAAATCCAAACATAGCAAGGTAAGACAGATTCTTGACAAAGGCATTTTTGGGATAGAGATGACAGTGGAATTGATGGAAGAGCTGAATTTGATAGTGGAATGATTGCTGGTTATATTAGTGAAGCAGAACTGTTTTAAATGTAAGACACAGGGTTTGGGTGGTGATTCAAAATGCAAGTAATGTACTTTAGTATTTTTCCAGATGAAATTTTGGATCATGCAGGTTGCCAATGATATGTTACCTTCCACCCCGTAGTAACTTTGTTTTTCCTATTAGAGCATCCATTCTGCTCTGAGTACAGCTGTCACATAAGAAAACATAAGATATTCTTTAGCAAAGAGAAAAGGGTCAAAACAGCATCAGCTTTAAAAGCAAGGATCTAGTGTTGTTCTCAAATGTGATGAATATATGTTGTAACTTTATGTCCGCAATCAAATTCATTGCAGTCTTCCTTCCTTTCATAGAAAAAGGATGCAAAATCACATAAGAAAAAAGATTCCAGAGTACCTCAACTGTCACACTTCAAAGAACATGTCAAAAAGGAACTGGCCCTAAAGCAGAAAAGGGTAAGATTAACCACATGGGAGAACAGAGGCAAGCAAAAATGAGATTTTTAGATACCTGAATTAATTTCTCTGCTCAGGGTTATGGAGTTTGGGATAATAGCATAGGACTGGTACCCAATACTGGATCCATGAGATCTATGCAACAGGGTTGCTAGCACCCCCTTATCTTAAGCTTATATCCATCTAACCAGGTGAAAGAAATGCAGGAACGGCAACAAATGGCACGACAGAAGGAAATCGGCCGATTCCGGAGCCTGGAAGGGTTGCAAAAGGATGCCTTGTATAGACAGCAACGTTTTGAACAGAAGGTAACGAATTTAGGCTGGTAATCTTCCCCATGGCACATATATCCAATTCAGTTGCAGGAAATATGGTTTGTCTATGCAGCTTTTATCGATTTGGTTTGATTGTTCCCTTCTTCTGGCGGTTCTTTTAAGCAGCTCAAATATATTGGTAGAGATATTCTGTACATTTCTGTAGTTGGTTGGACAAATGCTTATTTAAATAGGAATGACATACATAAACACAACTATGGGAATCCCAGTTTTAGTTCTGGACTGATTTTTGATCATTTATGTGGGATTTCTCTGCTGGTCTGGTGACACGTCCAAACGAGCTCGATAGGATTAAATTCTTGGCCTATATCAAAGGGATTATAGCCTCAAGTGAATGAATTGTGTTGCAACTTTCTTCTCATTCATTTGTACAAAAAGCCCAGTACCAATTCTTTTGACAAAAAGGCATAAAATAAATCAGTTACTGAGTTGAAATTTCCCTCTCTATCTGGCTAGCCAGATAGCCACCCCTACTCCAAAAAGAAAAGTTCTCAAGGTACCTGAGAGCTGTGGGCTGGCTGTTTGCTAAGTTACAACAGACATCATAGGAGAACTGTATTGGTCTAGGGTGGCAAAAAATTACTCTGATAACGTCTTTTCCAACTAACAACTTTGATTAAAAGGTATAAGGTATTTTGTGAACTTTATCAGATGCATAGAATGACTAGACATGCCTTTTAATCAAAGTAGTCTAACAATGTGTCATCAGGTTTCTAATTTTAAATTACAGCATGTCTTCCCCCCACTTTAAGCCAGAGGGTGAAATTGGTTTAAAAATGACAGTGTGTTAATTTAGTAATGATTCTTAGTCTCTCAGTGACATACAATGCATACAATATGCTTAACAATTCATAACATAATATTTTAGAATATCATGACATTTTAAAATTGCTAGTTGATCTATTTTTTCATGTTTCATGTTTCCTTTTGTACTTATTCATCTACATTTTTAAAAGAATTTAATAAGATATTTAAAAAGGGAAATAATGCTGAACAGCTTGCTTGTCTGTAAACTTTGTCCAAGAGAACAGCATGTAGTTCCAGATCAATAAAACTTTTTATGAAAAAAAGCGTATCAAGAAAACAGTAGATGGGAAAGCATGATATTTCAAGGAGAGATTGCTAAATTCACAGGGTGCAAAGCATAGGTATATTTTATGAGGGATTATTAAATACACAATCTATTTTCTAAATCACTTTAAAATGATGTTTTTGGAGAACAGAGTGCTACATTTTAAAAGGCTCTTATGGAAGATTTCATTCTGTGTATATACTACTTGAGTAAAAATGCCTCCCCTGGTTGGAAAGAATTTCTTGTACAGCAGTAATCAAATGATAGCTATTTTGTAGGCAGTAATATAAGTAGAAATGCAGCTATGATGTATTATCTCACATTATGAAATTAAGGGTACCATACCTATTCTATTTTACAGCCATTGGAAAGTACACAAATGCGAGTAGATAAATGGGTACTACTTCGGTGGGAAGGTTATAGCGTTCTATGTGCCTTGGCACATAGTCATACCAGGCCACATGACTATGGAAGTATCTTCACACAATGCTGGCTCCTTTGGATGGGAAACAGAGATGAGCACTGGCCCTAGAGTCGGACACGACTGGAGAGTGGAAACTTTTACCTTTATCTTTTACCTATTTTCTAACTGAGAACCTATTCTGTGCCATCTGTCTTAGTGGAACTTTAATTCTGTCCCTTTGGCCATGTGCATAATCATCATCTTTCCACAGGAGATGGATCTGAAGCAATTGGCCAAACATGCCCTGCTGGAAAAAGACAGCTCCTGCAAGGCATATTACAAAGAGTTCAGGAAGGTTAGTGAAGATGGATGTGACTTGATACTTGATACCAAAAAAAAATAAATAAAAAAAAAATAGAGCTGTAGATGGGGAGGCTTCTGTTGGGTCGGGCTGAATCACCATTGGACACCACAGCCTCCAGTTCTTTACTCTCTCCAGGTAATTGAAGCAGCCGATGTGATCTTGGAAGTCCTTGATGCTCGGGATCCTCAAGGTTGCCGATGCCCCCAAGTTGAAGAGGCAGTGGTGCAGGCTGGAACCAACAAGAAATTGGTTTTGGTGTTGAATAAAATAGGTAAGTAGCAAGACTAAGTTCTTTTGTGGAAAGGAAGTGAAGCCGTACAGTATGTGATTCGAGAGTATGAGATCAGACCTTTTCTTATTAAGAGTTTCTCTTTACAGATTCAAATTTTGCACTGAGGGTATCCAGAAAATATACTAGAAATAAAGTGTTGAATTACATTGGGTTATTTTGCAGTTGCTTTGCTTTGATTCAGAATCATTGCAATCATGACTTAATTCAGGCTTTGGGTGGCAGAGGGTAGAGTTAGGGGGAAAATGTCATTCAAAGGTTTGCTAGATAGTGTATTTGGTCTCAACTAATTGTAGATGATTTTTTTGTTGCTTTTGTTCATGGTTCATTCATTCACAGTGACACTTAAGATAAATAGGTGATCAGGTATCAGTTTTCTTTCTATGGTTATTGGACAGGTGACCTGGATATTCTAATCCATATTAGTAGTATTGACTGTTTAAGTAGAAGGTGGTCCAGGCTGTCCTGAAATCAGCTTGTGCCTGGGGAATTGGGGATGTTACTGCTTTAACCTTCCGGGTGATCTATCTGCAGAACATAAAAAGGTTACAATTTTGAAACACGATTTTAAAAGGTAATTTGTGTGACTTTGGCATACAAAAGAGTAGGCGTTGTCCCAGTGAACTGGCACCAGAGTGAGTTTTTTTAAAGGACTCCTTCACTTTCTCAATCTGTTCCTGATCCAGATCTGGTATCTAAAGAGATCGTTGCAAAATGGTTGAAGTATCTGAGGAATGAATTTCCTACAGTGGCCTTTAAATCCTCCACTCAGCAACAGAGCAAAAACCTGGTAGGTTATATTTCATTTTCTTTTTATACAGTACTATATAAGATGTATTTGTTTGGCCCTTCCATTGAATGTGATCTGTATGTGCCTCCCCACCCTTAAGAACTGGCTATTGTAGAAGAGGTTATGGGGCCCATCATATTCTGATTTGGCTGTGGTGGCAGTTCAATACCTGGTCTTTATACAATGAGTTCTGGATGGCAGAGATTGATGGGTTCTGGGAGATGGGAAATACGGATTAAGGTGTTTGAAAAAGACTTTGTAATAGTTGGGAACGTTTGAAGATTGGGACATCAAAAGTCAGAGACATTAAGCAATAATTCCTTTCTCCCGTTTAGCAACGGAGCCATGTCCCAGTAACCCGAGCATCAAGTGACTTGCTAGGCAGTGCAGCCTGTGTTGGGGCAGATTGCCTCATGAAGGTGCTTGCAAACTATTGCCGGAATCAGGATGTTAGGACAACAATCACCGTTGGAGTTGTGGGTATGTAGCATGCCTTTATTTGAGGAGTGGACAAAGTGAAACAACAGCTTTCCTCAACATGACGCCTTCCAAAATGAGGAAGCTGCAACTCCTGGAATTCCTGCATAAGCTGGGAATTCCGGGAGTTGCAGTCATAGGACACCTGAAGTGTGCCAAAATGAGGGTAAGTCAGCTTACTGTCTTCCTTGCCATGTCTCTCTCCAGCTGACTCCATAGGGCAAATTGGAAAATGTTCCCCATTTTTGCTTTGCAGAACTTAAATAGAATCCTAGCAGCTATCTTTCCAATGCAGGAGGGTCCTTTGGCCTTAGATGAAAGTCAGTGGCCCTTCTATTATTCTGGGAGTTGAATCCAGGAGTTAGCTGGGCCATAATTCAATCAGGGAAGTATCCTAGCTGAGGAAGTGATGTTGCCCACAAATAGCAATAGCACTTAGACTTATATACCACTTCATAGTGTTTTTCAGCCCCCTCTAAGTGGCTTACAGAATCAACATATTGCCCCCAACAATCTGGGTTCTCATTTTACCAACCTCAGAAGGATGAGACAGCCTTGAGCCAATCAGGATCGAACTCCTGGCAGTGGGCAGAGTTAGCCTGCAGTACTGCATTATAACCACTGCACCACCACGACTTTTACCCATGAGAGAAAAGAAAGAGGCAGGTGAGGGAGGAGTTAGATCCCATAGCACTCAACTTCCTCCAGCCTTCACCAACTGCAGAGATCGATGATTTGAAGCTTATAGGCTTGGAGGTGCCCGTTTTGCAGAAGGTTCTTTTAGGTATCTGGGGATGGTAGATGTGAACCCTACCAGCTTTTCTTCTACCTTTTAGTCCAGACAAAAAAGATGGTGGGAGTTACTGGTTATGCTGTCTTTTCTTGTGTAGAATGCAAAGTTTAGTGGAGGGTAGCAATGGAAATGTGCTTGCTGATGGGTTGCCTGTCTCTATATCCCCGACTGCAGGCTTCCCAAATGTTGGCAAAAGCAGCTTGATCAACAGCTTGAAGAGGAGCCGAGCTTGCAATACTGGTGCCACTCCTGGCATCACCAAGTATGTGTCCAAGCTGAGATGCTAATTAGAAGTGATCTGAAGTGCTAGGTAGTCAGCCGAGTAGTTTTTGTTATTGTTTTCATTTTAAATCAAGGAATGCTACAGGAGGTCTGTGGTCCTGCTTATATAAGAGACATAAAAATTCACCGATTCCCTTATGCTTTATCTCCCAGTCGTAGGAAAAATAGTTTCTGCTTTGATAACATTGAGCAGAACTGGATGTACTTGGCATGAGTGACAGTGCCTAGAATTATTTAGTTGGATTATCTTATATTTTTGGGCTTAGTAGGCCAGAGAAGGTTTGGGTTGTAAAATAAAAAGCACTATCTTCTATACAAGACACAGAATACTTTGTTCACTACTTTATATATTGTTCTAATCCATAAGATGATCACTGGAAGCTTTCAAGAAGAGACTGGACAGTCATATCAGAAATGGTAAAGGGTCTCCTGCTTGAGCAAGGGTTGGGACTAGATGACCTCCAAGGTCCCTTTCAACTGTTATTCTATTCTAATTTGTGTTTATTCAGCATTTACCAGCTGTAAATTTATACTTTGTGAATTGAACCAATAGCGTGGTTGAATAAATAACTCATGATAAAGTAATGGCTAAATACCATATGTTAAATTAGCCATCTTCTGCCCATTGGTTTATTTTACCCATGTTCCCTAGTTTTGAAGTAGTTTAGATTAGCTTTATACTTACATTCCACAAAAAAGAAAAAAACCTCACAAGTCTCAAAGCACATATGCTTTTGAATTAATGATTCTTGAGAAGACAGTTGCTGGCCAGCCTTCTTAAAAATATCTGTTAACTAATCTTCCCCTCCCTCCCAATCCCTTTGCTCCGTTGAGTGTGGAGAGTTAATCCATAGATTGGGTTACTCTGTCCTTTTCCTAGCTCTGTTGACTGAGTGATAGAAGCTTAAAAGGGGCAAGCTCCTCCTCCTTCCCAACTTCTACTCAGTCAGTCAACTAGCCAGACTGAGAAAAGGCTCCCTCTCTCTCCAATTAAACACTCAATGAGACAAGATATTTTCTTTCTACAACTCTGAGTGCTATCTGGGGCTGGGGGCGGGGGGGGGGGGGGGGCAGCTTATTTCTTGATCTGGATTAATGGTTTAATTTCTTTTTACTCTCTGCTACTGCTCCCGAGGTGCAGAATTGCCAGACCATTGCCCTGTAGCTCATGCTGGTCTACCAGGCCGTGAGCTTGGATTCAGCATGGTGTTGCTCAAGGCTGGCAGTGTCATTGAGCAGTGTCCCACAGTCGCTTCCATGGGCGTGGCTGCAATCATCAGCTGATTGCCGCTGCTGGTTGCTCCCGAGGCCAGCGGCATAGCAGCAGCCCATTAGGATGGCCTAGACATCGAGGGCCCTTTGCTACGGCCTCTAGTCCTTTAAGGAATGTTCTTTGCAGCCGCGGCCACCATTTCTCCTGCAGGCCCTCGTGGCAGAGGCTGCCATCTTGTTTTCAGCCACCATTTTCTTTGGGCCCATGGTCGCTACCGAGGCCATGGGTGCCATTTTGAGGACCTTTAAACAGCATCTGAGGCCAAGGGCACCATTGCTACATTCCAGCAACACATGCGTATACTTGCAGGGGGGGCATTGTCCGGGGGGGACACATCTCTTTACCCTGCAGTTGCTTCTGGGCCTACAGGTCTTTCCCTGTGTCCAGAGACCTTGCCAGACTATATGGCCTAATTATCCTTTGGAGGGCACAGCACCAGGGACCTAAGACCCTTCTAATTGAAGTAGTTCATTTGGGTCTTTCTTTATATCTTCAATCATCCCTTCCCCCCTTTGGCTACTCCCGAGGCCTTAGGGTGGTTCCCTTCTCCCTTTTAACTTTCCAGGGAGAGGGCAGGCCTGTATAAGCTCCGCCCTTGTGTGCTGATCTCCCAGGCTGAGAAACCTACCAGGCCTCTCGGACTCTATTTCACTTACTTCATAATTAAGTTGGGATTGCTTGTATATGTATTTCTTACTATTTCACCTCTCTTTAAGGTGGTATGGAGCGTTCCCCGGAAGGACCACGCCCACATCGCAAATACACTACTAAGAGGAAGCATGTCTCCTCTGATATCTTCAAGTCCAAAAAGGTCAAAGGGCTACAAAGCCCTCCAGAGAGGAGGAGCAGGATGCCCTCCGGCGGCTAAGAGCTCTAGATAAGCAATGGGTCAAATCACTTGAAAGTCAGAGCTCTGATGGGATTAGAGTAGGCACCCCCACACCTACCTCTACAGATCTCATTTCCACTACCCCTGCTGGGGCAGGTGAGTGTGGCTTCCCTTCCCAGGCCTTATCCCCTGAACAACCGGAAGCCTCTACTCAGGGTTCCCAATGGAGCTCCCTTGGAGGACAGGAACCCCCACCTCCAGGGTTACAGCTTCAGCTGACAGTGCCCCCAGCCAGGTCAGTCAGGACCGGAGCCTGTCTTCTCCCACAGCCCAGCTTCCTTCTGTGGCTGCCTTACAAGAGTCTTTGCTGGCCCAGATGAAGCAGCTTATAGCAGCAGCCTTAAACCAACCTCCTCAAGAGGCCAGGCCCACCGAACTACCCTCAGCTGTCACGAACCCTCAGGCCACGCTCAACCAACCACCTCCTCTCTTGCCCATCTACAAGGTGGAGGCCGTGGAGTCCTCAGAATCCAGTTCTCCATCCTCAGATCACTCTGCACTCTATTCTGGCGAGGAAGAACTTATGCTCTCGGCAGATGATGACTTTACTGAACTAGTGGCCCTTCCTGGCCTATTCCATCCTTCCCTGTTCAGATCTCTCCTGAACAAGGCCAAGGCAGTCACGCATCTCGGTCCGGGGGTGGTGGTGGTGTCTCTCCTTCCTACCGATCTTGCCCCGGCACCAATCTCTGAGGCCCAGCAATTGCTCTTTGCCACTCAAGCAATCGGTTGAGGAAGTACCATCTCCTCAACTTTTTACTGAACTGGTTCAGAAGCACTAGGACGTCCCAGCGGCTGGCTGGCTGCCTCTCAATTCTGAGAAATGAATTTATAATGTTGCTGAGGACTTTAATGCTTCCCTAAACTCGCCTGAGGTAGACGAACCTGTTGTCGCCCTAGCCTCCTCTGGTATGTTGATCACAGATACAACTGATGCCCTCAAACCTGAGGATAAGAAGATGGAACAAGTCCTCTGTAGAGGCCATCAGGTGGCAAGCTGGGCAGTCAAGGCATCCACTACGGCTTCCTTTTTTAACCACGCTTCCCTTTTGTGGTTGCGCCAGCTACAGGCTAGGATTGCTCCAGACCTAAGAATGCATCAGGATGTCAAAAAATTCTTCACAGCGCTGGAGCTGTCTGCTGATGCTACCCTCCACGCAGCTAAATTCACTTCCAGGGCTATTGGGTCTTCCGTGGCGACTTGCCGCCTTCTTTGGCTTAAACATTGGCTGGCAGATTTTAAAACCAAATGGAAGTTGGCTTCCTCCCCCTATAAAGGAGATAAACTTTTAGGTGACTCACTGAATCCAGTTTTGATTGAGTCATGGGATGGCAGGAAAAGGTTGTCCTTAGCTCATAGAAGACCAGAGCGCAGTTGGTTCCCCTATTCTAGGCACCAGTCCTTTTGGCAGTTCAAGGAACCCTCGACCTCCACTCAGCACCCTTCTCAGTACTGCCCAGAGCGACAGCAGTTCTGCTCGTACAGAGGTAGGTAGCAGACATACTCCAAAAAGCCATTTTGAGGGGGCCGAGGACGTCTCTTTAAAGATCAAAGAGACAGTGGATTCCACCTTCCCATTGGTGGCTCGGCTCAGATTTATGCGTATTCCATCCAGTCAGAATGATGTTAAGGCTGGACCCTGCCTTTTTACCAAAGATCAATTCATGGTTCCACAGGGCCCAAGAACTCATTTTACCCAACTTTTTGTCCCAACTCAGCGCATCCTTTAGACCAACATTGGCATATGCTGGATGTTCATAGAGCATTACGCATCTACATTAGCAGAACTGCCTCCTTCAGACACTTTGAAGCCTTGTTCGTCTCCTTTCAGCCACGAACCCTGGGTCAGAAGGCTTCCTCTTCCATGGTTGGCAGATGGCATCGTGGCAGCGTATGACTCCCATGATTTCTGACCACCATCAGGGAATACGGCGCACTCCACAAGAAGTGCATCATCCTCGGTGGTTTGGTCCACACAGGCCTCCATTTATGAAGTCTGCAGAGCGGCGACCTGAATTTCACTGTCATCCTTCATTCGACATTATCGTCTGGACATGTATGCCTTGGTGGAGGCTGCTTTTGGGAAGAGAGTTCTTCAGGCAGTCCATTCATCCCGAGATCCTCCGGATTGGACTGTTTCCCTCCCTTAACTTCCAACTGCTTTGGTATGTCCAATCTATGGATTAACTCTCCACACTCAACGGAGAAGGGGTATTGGTTTTACCTGATATGCTCCTTCTCGTTGTGTGGAGAGATAATCCAGCCCGCCCAGTGGCCGACTGGTCCTGGCCCTCGGGCTTAGACTATGAAGAGGTGGATAGAACAAGAGAAAGACACAGAGAGAAGTCTGACTGTTGCAATAACCTTCGTAGAAGCTGGGGAAGGAGGAGGAGCTTGCCCCTTTTAATCTTCTATCACTCAGTCAGCAGAGCTAGGAAAAGGACAGAGTAACCCAATATATGGATTATCTCTCCACACAACGAGAAGGAGCGTATCAGGTAAGACCAATGCCCCTTCTCCTGAAGCTCAGAGGAGATACAGAAAATAAAACATTCCAGGAAGGGAGTGGTATTATAGAAGAACTGTTATGAAAAAGAAATTATCTGCCATCCTAGAAGAAGTTTAAAATTTTAATTTCTAGTCTGGTTATTTTAGCTTTGGGACAACAAAGGAATATAAAGGAATATAAAATGAAGTTTTAGAAAATTATAGGCAGAAAGGCTGGTGTTTGAAGTGATCGCATTTATTTATCCCTCCCCCCCCCTTTTTTTTTTTTTTAAGGTCTCTGCAAGAAGTGCAGCTGGACAAGCACATAAAACTCCTAGATTGTCCAGGGATTGTCATGGCTTCTCCCACCTCAGACGCTGCCATGATTCTGCGAAACTGCATTAGGATAGAACAACTGGCAGACCCTGTGAGTCCCGTGGAGGCCATCTTGAAACGATGCAATAAGCAACAGGTATGGGTGGTCTTGAAAGAATTAACAGAGTACATGGAGGTGACAATAATCTGGAAAATTATGAAGATGGGGCTTGAGAATCCTAAACTCTTTTCAGAGACTACAAAAAGGTGATAGCAAAAATAATGGTTCTCAGATAGCAAACTATAAATTTAAAGAATTTTAGTGATGCTAATTTGGATGAAGCTCCTTTTCCCCTTGAAATCACATTTAAAAAGGATGAATCTGCTTGATCATGTGTCTTCAAAAGGACTTTAGCCAAGAATCTTAATTTGGGTTCTTTAAATTGTTGCCCCTTGGCTACATTCACACAACACACTAGACCAGGGGTCGGCAACCTGCGGCCCCAGAGCCGCATGCGGCTCTTTTGAAGCTTTGCCGCAGCTCCGACAGCCGGCGGGATTTTCAAACCTCCGCCGGCGGCCGGCGGAGGTTTGAAACACCCCCCCCCCCATTCGAGTGGGATATGGAGGCAGGATGTTGTTGCCTGCCCACGAGGAGGACAAGGAGGCGGCGGGCGAGGGGAGGGAAATGGAGGGACGTCTTTGTTCCTTACACTGCCCGGAATTCAAACTTTCATCCACGCTGCCAAGCCAGCGATGCCCTCGCTCAGCTCCCTTCTTCCACCGCCGTGATGTCCGGAGCTTCGTTGCCACAGCTTCGCCGGATTGCGCCACCCGCTTTGCCGCCAAGCGTGGACGCTGCCAGCCTGCGAGCCCCAGCTGCAGAAGCCGGCCGGGGGGGAATCCCCTTCTCATGGGGGAGGATCCAAATCTCCGCCGGCTGCGCCAGGCTGCATGGAGGTCCAAACACTCCGGCACGCCATTGCTGGGCCAGTGGAGGTTTCAGAATCCCCCCCATTTGGGATATCTCCGCCGGTTGAGATACCGTATCCCACTCGCATGGGGGGGGGGGGATTCTGAAACCTCTGCCGGCCCGGCAATGGCGTGCCGGAGTATTTGGGACTTCCATGCAGCCTGGCGTGGCCGGCGATTTGGATCCCCCCCCATGAGAGGGGGATTCCCCCCCGGCCGGTTTCCTTGTCGCCCGCCGCCTCCTTCTCCTCCACGTGGGCAGGCAACAACGTCCTGCCTCTTCTCTGTCTCTCTCTCTCTTCCAGCTTCGCTCCCTTCGCCCTCACTTGG
>JAEANM010018528.1:0-12614 GCA_017656035.1 Myanophis thanlyinensis | reverse complement strand
AAGCTGGCTGAGGGATTCTGGGAGTTGAAGTCCACAAGTCACAAAATGGCCAAGTTTGCCCACCCCTGGGCTAGAATGTTATTTATTGCCTTCCTTACAGGATTAACCCTGTAAAGTGGGAAAAAAAACCCAGAAGGAGATTTCTTCTAACAACCGGTTCTCCGAACTGCTTAGAAAATTTACTATCGGTTCTAGCAAACCTGGTAGAACTGGCTGAATTTCACCTCTGGATGGTGATGGCTACTACAAAGAACTCTTTCCAAGGGCATTAATCTAATACTGCAGCATTTTTTTTGTCAGGGCAACCTGGTCTATTGCCTTTCAGCCCCAACCCAGGAGCCTTTGCAGGCAGTCGCTTTTGAGAACAAACTATTTTTGTGTTAAATTTATGTTTTACTGATAAAGAAATAAATGGAGGCTAGCATAGATCTTTTTCAAGCTATTTAGTTCTCATGCAGCATTTTTATTTTATTTTTTCTGCACCACATGTCTTGATTATGAGAGACTTTTTCTGATGGTACAGCAGAGATCGTCAGTCCTTTTTCCATGCATAAGATTATCTTGTTACCAGAAGAAACTGTGGTCCATTCTGTTTTGTCCATTCGCTCAACTGACTAAAATGATTTACTAATGGGAAAAGAAATGGATGCTGCTGCTTAAGATCCCTTTTAAATATGTACTTTGGATGGGTACTTGTATTGTGAAATGATACTTTCACAACCACTTTAGTTGTATAAACGAAATGAACTTTCTAGAGTTTTAGATCTGCAGTACCACTTTGCCTCTGGCAGCCATCCAAGGAATGACATAAACATTTGGAAATAATCAGTGCATAACAATATATTGTATTTGTAATGCCATACTAGCATAGTTATCAAAGACATGAATCTTTGTGTATGGGTTTTGTGTGTGTGTGTACACCTTAATGTAACAATTGTGATTTATGTTCGTTGATTGCTTTATTCTAAAAATATTTTAAGAAATCAAAATGTTTGTAAATATAAGAAAGGAATTAAGAATAAAATTATTATTTATGATTCTGCACAAATCACCTTTGAGCCTTATATTTACAAAACTATATGGCCATTTTTAATAAGAAAGATGAAATAAAGAGTGAAGTAAGGACACGTTTCATTTGTAATGGAGGTGAACATTTGACCCATGGAGCTATTACATTCAGATTAGAAACCCAACCAAAACAAGAATTATTTTAAACCTTATGGAAACTATTGCTACTAATCCTCATTGCTACAAAAAATAATATTAAATGTATATAAATACATTTGTTCAGTTCTGTACCTTTATTATCTTTGATTCCTCTTGCATCCTTCTATTGGAATTCAAGAATGTTTCTGTAAATTGGGTTTAATTTAGTCCATAGCCTTAAGATATTTTTAAAAAAATTCTATTCAACCATGTATGATTCTTTCAGACTTCTTGGACAAGTCCCAGCAGTTTTCTTGGTAAGGTTTTTCAGAAGTAGTTTGTCATTGCCTCCTTTCTAGAGTTGAAAGAAAGTGACTGGCCCAAGGTCACTCAGCTAGCTTTGTGCCTAAGATGGAGCTAGAATTCATAGCGTCCCAGTTTCTAACCTGGTGTCTTAACCTCTATACCAAATTGGCTTTCACATCATGATACTTATTGTAGAAAAAAAAAAAAGATAGAGAAACATTTGTAATACCAATTGTCATTGTAGTCAATGCAAAGTTTGCATGGTCACTAAAACTGATCAAAGCTTGTCATTCTTTAAGTCTCATATATTAAAATATTCAAGAATAAGCTTGCAATGAAGCATGGGTCAATATTATTGTGAAGTTAAACTACACTAAACAGTGTGAGAAGACATGCTAATAGTTCAAACTTTCTCAACACTATCATATTATCAGCCACCAATTTAATTTAATTTAATTTTAATTTGTTTTAAATTGTCTATTGCTGTGTTTTTAGATGGCTGTATACTGCCTCGAGTCCCTCGGGAGAGAGGCGGTATAAAAGTTTAAATAATAAATAAATAAATAAATATTGATTTAGCTCTAGCACTGGGCTGAGTGAGGCAGACATCCTGTTCAGTTGATTTTAGTTTTCATAAGGAATAACATTTACTTCTTAGAGAGGGTTTTGTGGATTTTTTTTTATTTTTTTTATTTTTATTTTGCTTTCAAATTGTTTTGGCAGTCTTGAGTATTATGCTACTTGATTGGTGAAATAGAATAGAGAAGCATTTACCTTTCTATCTCAGACCATAAAATTGACTGAGCCCTAGTTTATGCTAATCCTTGTGGTTGAGAGCTGCAGTGAACATTTCAGGAAGCCTGAAGCCTACAGTGGACTGGAAAAATTATCTGCAGCTTTTTAAACTAAACATATCGTTTAAAAAAAAACAATAGAACTAAGGATTTAGCTGTTCAATCATTTAAAACTACCGTATTTATATTAATTTATATTTGAATGTAAACTGGTCATACTGGCAGAATATTCATTCATTCATTTGCATGCCATCTGATTATTTTTACAAATAACTCAAGGCAGTGAACATATCCAACACACTTTCCTCCTCTTATTTTCCCCACAACAACATCTGAAGTGAATTGGGCTGAGAGAGAGGGTACCCAGCCCATGGTCACCCAGTTGCTTTTTTTTTTAATAAACAAAATGCAACAATAACAAAAGCTCAACAAGAAGGGTGTGGAGTACCCAGAGACAACTTTGAGGGGACTGGGAAGTAATATTTAAACTAGCCCTTTTAGACTTTAAGACCTGTAGACTTTCTTCAATCATATCTCTAAATCTGTGAGGCTGAGAAGATTGTGACAATGTTAATCTTCCAAGCTGCATGGGTCTGAGGGAAAGAAGACTGATGACTCCCAACTAAGCTATTTTGTGTGTGTATGCTGTTGATCGGCTACAGTAGCTTTTCTATTAGCCAAGACTCTTATCTTCCAGATTCAAGGACCTTGATGGTGAGATTGCTTGGATTTCACCTCAGAGTTGTTAGAAAAAAAACAACCACCACCAGGAATCCTCTTTGTTTTCCACATGTCAATTATGAAAAGGAGAGTCAACTGCCTAGGCTTTCCCTTCGCCTTCTTCAGGAGCACAGGGGTGATGCATGCTGTAATGTGTTATTTCCAGCTGAAGCCTCCAGGGTGGCATATTTGACAGTGCTGTCTAAGAACATTGTCTCATCTCTGGGAAGTGAAAGGTATTCAACTTTAGAGCCGTACACAAGTGGATGGGAGACAAGGAGTTTGTTGAATAGTATAAAAAGTAGAGTTTTCATGCTGTCATTTACTATAAGTTCTCTTTCCCTATCTCCCTTGCACTCACCTGACTGGTATATTAGCAATCGCAAGGGGAAGGGGAAGGAGAAAACCTACCCTGGTTTTGCCACCCTGTCTAGATAACCCCATTCTGTGAAATAATAGAAAATACTTGTAGCTCAGGTTTTAGGTTTTGGCAGTGGTGTGCTCTCCCATTTGCTTCAATTTAGTTTCTGAACATTTCATTATCAGACTAGGCAACACCATCAACAGGACTTTCTTGTCCTATTCTTCTTAGCTGATAAATGTCTTGTGTGCCAGTGTGGTCAGTTGGTCATGTGATTGGTTGTTCATTTGGAGCTATATTTAAATTCTGAGCAGCTGATTGGTTCTTTTGTTGATTGGTTTGAATGAGCTGGAAATATTTTTTGTTTTTTTCTATTCTTATACATATACTGGGGAAAACAAAGCCAAGAATGTGGTGATACCAGTTATGGGTATGCCACAAGATACCCAGGTAACAACTTGGTTTCATAAATTGGATTGGCTATGAATGGTTTTCTGGGTGTAATTCAAGGTATTGGTTGTCATAGATAAAAATGTACATGGCACAGTCTAATTACTGGGAGGAGGGGGCTGCCTATCTCCCTTGTTTCTGCCCAACATGTTAGATCAGTCAGGGTCAAATGCTATAGATTCCTTCAATCACCCAGTGTCTCCCATCAGAGATTCAGACAGTCTCAACCCTGTTCCCCTTTAAATGAGCCCTGAAGATTTGGTTCGTTTTTGAGGTTTTAAACTAGGTTGGAATGTGTCTCTCTGTGTGAAGAGTTTTACATCAGTTCTACAACATGACCATCTTCCTTTTTTCTTATCTTGGCTTACCATATATAGACCACCAAGAATCATCAAGAAGCTGGGCAGCTTTATAAATGTGAAAAAAACATAAAAGTCCATCCTCTCAGAGGTAAGGAACAATAAACCACCAAGGAAAACTAAACAAAGTATGTAAAAGTCACCTATGCACACTGGTTGTTGTTTCCAATTTCCTTTTCAGCTTATCTGGCTCCATCACATTGTTTCCAGGTCATTTAATAGTGGGTATTTTTTTCTCCCTTAAATATGTGTAAGAGAAAATGCTGTTCTGTCACTGGCAATCTGGCAAATTCATGTGAAGATGTGTTCTATTTCATGGATATGCTGAGAGGAATTCACACCAAAAAAGAACTGTTAGAACTTCATTTATTTTCAATGAGGGGAAAGCAATTTGTTCCCTGTGTGATGTGATGTGATTGTAATATGTACTGTACTTAACAAAATATTCACTACATCGTTTTACAAGTTTTTCCAAATATGCACTGGAAAGTGTAGACAAAAGATTTTGACAAAAAAAATCTGTAGGTTTTTTTTTCCACATTCCCTCCCTGATTTATATTAGATATGACAAAAGAAAGAGATTGTTAAAATATGCATCTCATAACAAAAGTTTTCTTTTAAAGACCAAAGGCTAAGTTAGTCTTGATGTCTGGTGACTTCCTGAACTGCCTGAATAAGCCCTGGCCATTTTCTTGGCAACATTTTCTGAAGTGATTTGCCATTGCCAGCTTCTTTGGGCAGAAACATAGTGACTGTCTCAAGGTCACACAGCTGGTTTTGTGTCCAAGATGGTACTAGAACTCACAGTCTCCAGTTTTTAGTTTGGTGCCTTTAACCACTCTATTACTCCTAAAGGCTCTTCCAACACACCTAAGTCAGATTCAGAAAGTCATATTAATGACAGAATAATTGTTCTTCTCCTTCTATGGACTTGTGATGCTGACTCTTTTTCTCACCTTCATGAACATTGGACAAGACAGTCTTTGTTCTCTAATTTATGCAGTTGGGAGGGGGGAGGTTTCCACAATTCTGACTTCTTGCTTGCAGAAAAGATATTACTATATTTCAAATATCTGGCCATTAATTCTGGCAGTTGGGGAAGGGATGAGCTCTAGTTTCCATCCTTTGTTGCATGCATTTAGATTAGATATGATTGAAAATAAAAGTAAAAGGACTTGCTTGTACACTTGTGTTAAAGAGATTGGCTGGAATTCTTCTAATTTTCCTACTCTGTTTCATCTCCCCTATTTTTCTCCATTACGCCAAAGGATTCTGTTATCATCGGTTTCATTGTTTGGGATGTTAGAATAGGATGAAGAAAGGACAGACAAAAGATTTTGGTTCTGCTCATTCTTTGTTGAACTCCAATCCCACATAATTGTATTTGTGGCCTTACTAGTATAGAAATCCACACAAAATATTTGTGGTTTGAACCTGGGCATCTTTTGATGTCAGCTCAAGATTAAATCTGTCTAGGTACTGTATTGTTCCTGATTAGAGTGGGAAACCAAATTTCCAACTAAGCATGAGAACTAACTAGACTTGATTTATATTTTGAAAATTACACTCTGTCTCCAGTGTGCCTTAGTTGAAATCCCTAGACATTTCCATGAAGCAAAGTAAGATGATGTTCAGTGATGGAATATTGTGGCTCTGTACTTACGTACTTTCCATTCTTCAGATCCCTAGTTCTTGACATCTTTAGCTATAGGCAGAATTTCAAGGACTCCTGCTTGAAACCATTTCTGAATCAGTAAAGATTAGGGACATGCAACTTGATGCTGTCTAGATATGTCGGACTCTTATTAACTGTGGAGAATGTCTATTCTTCATATAAATGTTGATCATAATTGCTCTGTAGATTATATTAATATAAATTTTCTATGTATATGATAGAAAAGAGATTATTGGTTTGGTTCATGTTTCAATGGTAAACATCTGGGGTGTTGATACAACAGCTGTATTTCATTGCATGTGAAAACTGCAGAACATAGTTTTATTTATTTCTTTAGGCATGAATGCATGCATTTAAAAGAAATTCTGAAAACATGGAAATAATTTTACACTCATCTTCCATAAGCCCCAGGCGAGTTTTCTAGGATTGTTCAAAGGCATCATCAGAGAAGGTAGCACACCATGTTTCACACCGTGAGACTAGACATTAGTCGATTTAATTTGTATTTTTCCAACTGGGATGGTTGAAGGGGCATAATAAAGAGTCACTATTGTCACCATTATTGTAATTAGTGCAGGTTGCAAATTTGTGATTTATTGTTATAATTGTCTCTCCCCCTTTTTTTGAGGCTGTAATAGAGATGTGTTTTAATCTTAAAATCAGTCATTGTTATCTTAACAGATGGAGGATGAAAATTAATGGCAATAAAGAAAATAATGACAATAGAATGAATGATAAAAAAGTTCATTTCTAATAGGCAATGGCTGAAAAAGAGCACATGAGAGCAAACTTAATAATACAGAAGCATAATTAAATAAGGATGTTTCCTCTATGCTATCTACAAGAAATACGTACCATATCAAACCAGTTGCCTATTCCCATATGTCTAGCATTAGTCATTTGTACATATTCATGCTTTGGTGAAAACATATGCTTTACTCAAGTTGTATTACAGAGTTAAACCCAAAGTACTTAAAGGGGGGAAAATAGCTTAGATTTTGGTGTAGGTTCAGGAAAAGGGTTTTAGCACCATGCAGAGGTGAAATTCAACAGATGCTTGCAGGTTCACTAGTAAATTTAATAGTAAATTGTCTAAGCAGTTCGGAGAACTGGTTGTTAGAAGAAATCTCCTTTTGTTTTTTTCCCCATTTTACAGGGTTAATCCTGTCAGGAAGGCAGGAAAAAGACATTCTGGTGTTGTTTCTAGCCTAAACTTTATTGCCCTGCTTACAGAAACTGCCCACCCAGTCACATGACCTCCCCAGCCACGCCCACCAAGCCACGCCCACCAAGCCATGCCCACAGAACCAGTAGTAAAAAAGTTTGAATTCCACTACTGGTCTTAGGTGAGTGGGATCTGTGGGACACTATTAAACATTTAGGTTGGTGGAATCTGGCACGCAGTGGTTAGAATGCAGTCTTGCAGCCAAAAACTCTGCCCACAGCCTGGAGTTTGATCCTGACAGGGTTCAAGTTTCACTCAAGCCATCTGAGATCGGTAAAATCGGTAAAACCCAGATTGTTGGGGGAAATATGCAAATAATGCTTCTACGTTGTAAACTGCCCAGATAGTACTGTAAAGCCTATAGAGCTGTACAAAAAAAATAGACTAAATGCTAATGCTAATTGCTATCTATGCAACTAGATTCTAGCTAGCAGAGAAGAGTTTTCTTGCATTCTTGGGGTACGCAGGTTTTTGCTTGGACTTGTAGCCTCTTGGTCAAAATGTGCTTAACCTGACAGGTAAGGTCCTTATCTTTACCAGGGAATACAGCATACAACACAGATACAGCTAAGACTGGTAAGTTAATCGTCTTCCCTGTCTTTTGCAAAACTTTATGCAAAAGCTTCTATAGACCAAAGCCATGATTGGTACGACAAGGTAATACCTCTAGGCCCATCCAATCATGACTGTGGGACAGGGAAGATTACAGTTTAGAATATTGCAGATGCAGGCTGTACGTAGTATGAAATAACAAATGAAAGGAAACGAAGGAAAGAATAATCGTGCTTATTTATTTATTTATTCATTCATTCATTCATTCATTCATTTATTGTATATAGCTGCCCAACTAACACATGGGTGACTCTGGAAGGCTTATAACAAGATTGTATCATGATAAAACTGGAGAAAGCGAAGGCCATGTTAAATCTGAACGAAGTTGGTGTCTTCTTGTGATGCTAAGAAATACATGCAGGGAGGTGAAAAAGATAAAAAGTGTATGACACAATCTCTTTGCAACTGCTGAATGATCGTCAAGGGCAGCCCTGTATAGAGCACATTCATTCATTCATTCATTCATTCATTCATTTTTGCCGCCTATTTGCCCATGGCGACTTAAGGCCATGGAAGTCATTCACATGCAAGATAGTTTAATTATTTATTTAATTGTCACATGTTTGAGCCTCCCATATTCCTCAGAGAAGGACTCTGGGCGGTATACAATAAAACATGTCAAGTCAAGTCAAGTCAAGTAGACTTACTGTCATTCCAACAATATACAGTACAGTACACTGTGAAACAAAATGTTTCCCCAGGACCAAGGTGCTACATCAGACAACACAGATTAAAAAGAAAAAAAAAACAGGACACAGAACTACACATAGCTCTAATGTGAAAATCTAAGGGCTGAGGAAGGTGTAAAGTAGGCAGCCTTCCATCTGGTTCAGAACATTTTGGACTTTAGACAATCGTGTTAACTTTGTGGGATGCCTAACACTTAACTTGGAAGCTCTTGTCAAGCAAGTGACTGCTATCTTATTGCCTACAACATTTGCTGCAAAAATGGTACGTATCAGTTCAGGAAATGAACTGGATTGAAAGAGGCTTTATTCATCTGAACTATCAAATGGCATCTCTGAGCAGGCCTGTCAAACTGGTGGTCCACAGGTTGGATGTGTCATGCGCAGACCATGGCTCCACAAAGGCAAAAAAATCATGATATGTCACAATATACCACGTGATGCGATCGAGTTTGACACCCATGCCTTAGCAATGTTTCTCAACCTTGGCAACTTTAAGATGTTTGGACTTCAACTCCCAGAATTCCCCAGCCATCAAAGCCAGCAAAAAGAAACACTGCCTTAGAGAGTCAAAGGTTTGGCGCCATCTCTGTCTACTACTTTAGCAGTCCTGTATTTAATTATACAGGATCCTTCAGATATTCACAGGGTTTTGTTAGAAAAGAGAAGGCATCACAGAAGGAAGTTATGGTGAGGAAAACAGGTATGGTTTCTGTTGGGTTGCATGAAAAAGGCCTGCAGGAGGTGCTTACACCAAATGAAGTCTCACTGCCTTTAGTGAAAGTGACTTTCAGTTAAATATGCAAAGAGCTAGCAGTATCACAGCTTAATAAACACTGCTATAAATAAATAGGCACCCCATAAAGTCAGGGATGACATAAAGGAAATCAGACTACTGACAGGATAACGATACAATGAGTTCTTGCAAACCCAGACTTGAAGAAGCCAATTCTCAGGATTGGTGTTGCATCCTTATGGATCCCAAATAAAGAGGAACAGCTTCAAAGTATATGTCAGTAATAAACACTGTTTTAAAAAAGGTGAAATCCTTTAGTTGAGCTTAATCCCTGGTGATTTTGTGAAATCATCTTGGCCAGATGTGAGCAATAATACGGAAGTGGCCTATGTCTAGTATTCATTCATGGCTACTGAGCAGCACAAAGCAAATGAAGAGAGTATGCTTAGTCAATGATCTGATATGGGTAGTCTTTGATTTACAACAGTTCATTTAGCGACCTGCAAAGTTACAACCAGTCTGAAAAAAAAGTGAATTTAGGACTGTTTTTCACACTTATGACTGTTGCAGCATCCCCATGGCCATGTGATCAAAATTCAGATGCTTGTCAACCGACTCATATTTATGACTATTGCAGTGTCCTGGGATCACCTTTTGGGACCAGCAAAATCAGTGGGGAAACCGGATTCGCTTAATAACTGTTTTTTTAAACACAGTTAACTTAACAACTGCAGTGGTTCACTTAACAACTGTGGCAAGAAAGGTCAAAAAATGGGGGCAAAACTCACTTAACATCTGTCTCTCTCAGCAAAAGAAATTTTGGATACAATTGTGGTTGTCAGCCGAGATCTACCTGTATTATGTAAACCAAGAGCCCAGAGAAAGAAAGTATTTTTTTTTCTCGTGTTAGTTAGACCCAGTTTCTCTCTCAAGCTTTTCTATTCCTTTACCAAGAATATTTTGCAGAAGGTACAGTGGCACCATCTGTGAGGGGAAAAAAACAAAACAAAACAAAATAGTGCTTCAACTTTGCTGTGTTTTATCTACACTGCTGCTGAACAAGTCCCTGAAAGGGACACGTCAGGCAGCATATTCAAAGCTTTGCTATTCACATTAAATCCCAGTGGCAGGGAAGCGTTTTAAGGATATAGCTTGACTAAATGATTATTTTGCTTTCGACAGCCTCACATTTGCCTGTCAATTACATGCAAATGTTAACAGACTGCAAATACCAATTCACAAAATAGTTTCCCTCTGTTTAAAAATAAACTTGATTGAATAATAAGGTGAACGCCTACTCCTGCCAAAAAACATATACTCTATTATAGGCCAGGCTGTAATGGTTTGCTAATGCAGAGAATTTCATCTGCTTCGATACCACTCTGGTAGGAAAGGGAAATCTGGCTAATGTAACACATCCAGGCCACACATATTTCTCAGAAGAAAACCAGGATTGTTTCTGCTACACACCTGGATGAAACAATTTGCTTTAGGCCAGGAGTGTCAAAGTGGAAGTCCTCAGGCTGGATGCATCACACATAGGCCACACTCACCCCAGCTCTGTGAAGGGGAAAATGTCACAATACTTAATGTGACGGCAACGTGACACTGCAAATTTGACACCTGAGCTGTAAGCAGTCCTGGAAAGGCAGAAGATTACAGTAAAACAGGGTTTGACAATAAGTGCTTCAAATCTCTTCAAAATTAGAAGGGAATATTTGTAATTTAGGATTAAGATGAGGGATCCTTGGTGCTCTCTGAGGTTGGTTGTTTTGTTGCAGACAATTCATGATCAAACTAGATTGTCTGGGAAGCCACAGAAATTATGATGAAGTCTGTCTGTAGAGTCATTTACAGCATGCAGTGTAAGGATTGTAACATCCACTAGGTAGTTAGACAAATAGCCAGAAGACTAATAGAGCGCATCCATGAACACCAACTAACAGAAGGCACGATGAAACCTCCTTATTTGCACATCACATGTACAGGCTTCATCATAGTTTCACAGTTGAGAAACTGGGAGCGTCCTATACCAAGTTCAGTCCAAAAATGCTAAGAATTCCTAGAAGCCTGGCATTCAGACAAATCAGCTATCCACAGGCACATAGAGATAACATCTCCATACCATTCAAAAGAAACAACCAAAAAGCCAAAAAAGGAACAAAAAGACCAAAACACTTCACCAGCTTTCAGCATCTAGATAAGCAGAATTAGCACCAAGATTAATACTACATCAACAATCAAGCAGTAAGCAACACCCCGAAGAATTACCAACTCAGACAAACGAACAGTAAACAGCCCAATCAAGGAACCACCAAGAACACTCCCACTAACAACGACAGGGCAAGCCAGTAGTATATAAACAGAGAGCAAACCCCACTTCTTTCTAGCACTGATAATGTTATCTAGTTGGGTATTGAAATGTCTGCAACAAAACTCGGGGAACACCAAGGACCCCACAGCTGCAGAATTTAGGAGATGCATTTGCAGATTAGAATAAATCTGTATTTTATTTTCCATGTTAGCGGGGCAATATTCCAGGGCTCTCAAAACTGCTACTGTATTTTAAACAAATGGTTGCAATGGTTTTAAAAACAATTGCATCTCTTTTTATTCAACATTTTCCATGTCAAAGAGGTGGCTAATTACAAGTAGTCCTTATTTATCAACACCAAATGGGACCGGCAACCTGATTGTTAAGCAAAGTAGACATTAAGTGAAACATGGTTGTGCTTATGATCTTGTTGCAGTTTTCCTTTGCTTTTTAGCACTGAGAAGTAGCAATGTGGGGACTGATTTTTAAAGTTAGTTTTTGATCACCCACTATAATTACAAACAGTCACTAAGCTGTTTAGGCAGTAGTCAAATAAGGGACCTCTGTAATTGATTTGTGATACTTTACATATTAAACCAGACAGGAGACATTAGTGTAAGGCAACATTAACAGAATTTTGTAAATCTGGAAGTGCAAATTTCCCTCCTCCACTTTTAACTGCTTGAGCCATTAGGGCAGATTCTTCCTAAATATCTTTCTCTGACCATTAACCCACTGAGGGCTCATGCCTCTCTTGTCTGTCTGTTTCCTAGACAACATCCCTTCCCTTCATCCCCCAAGGTCCTCCACACATTCCATTACAAATATTGATACCTATTCACAGCAATTTTGGACTTCTAAGCAGTTAACATAAACTTAATTTTTTTTTTTTATATTATTCAGTCTCCCCACCCCTAAATTTTCTAGTACAGGATTTCTTATGTGTCAACACCATTTTTGAAGTACACATTTTTAACTGTGCAATACTGCTACCTTTGCCGGGGCACAGCATTTTTGCAGAGCTCACACATGGCCTCCCATGGAAATCTGTGTCTGTGTATTAGATCTCTATTAGGGTGACCATATTTTGATTTCCAAAAAAGACAATCGGCGCGGCCTCAAGACACAAATTCAGACAGGCTTTGCTCAGCCTTCCTCGCCAGCAAGGAGACAGCTGTCTCCCGCGGGGGGGCCTTTCCCTTCTTTCTCTCCCTTCTTCCTTCCTTCCTT
>JAEANM010018527.1:0-12614 GCA_017656035.1 Myanophis thanlyinensis | reverse complement strand
AGAATCAATGTTGGTTGCTGGTTGTTAGAAGTGTCATGTATTGATCAGTGTGAATTACTGTGAGTTTTGCAACTGTTGGCAAGGTTTGTGTACTGAACCGTTTATATGATTCTGGACTGTGTTTTTTGGATTATCCCTGAACTGCAAACATTGATGACTGACTGTCTTAACCATGAATAATTTGAATTGTTTGATGGACTTTGTATACCTCTATTTCCATGAAAGTAAAAACCCATTTGTTTTACAATTCAGTGTCTCTGTATGCTGGTTTGTGTGTTCTTCAACACCACTCTCACTACGCTTGTCTGAATGCACTCGTTCTCCTAATGGGGAACCTTTCCTAACAATAGTGTTTAGTTTCTGGATGTGCAGCTAATGAGTAGGTTAGCTTGGTTGCTTAATAGTGAGACACTGGTGAAGTGGGCACAGCAGCACATGCATTTTCTATGTTGTATAAGAAGAACACATTTTCCTTCCCCTGTCCTTACCACTTTCTATAGATCAGGGTTGAGCAATTATGGCTCCTTCATGACTCGTGGACTTCAGCTCCCAGAATTCCTGAGCCAGCCATGCTGACTCAGGAATTCTGGGAGTTGAAGTCCACGAGTCATGAAGGAGCCATAATTGCCCACCCCTGACCTAGACCATAGGTTTATATTAAAGGGAGATGTGCCTCAAATCTGGATGATGGTTGAGTGATCACTATAATGTCATTCACATGAGCTCCTAAAAGAAGAAAAGAAAAAAAAAGTAAACCCACGGGCTAGGATTTCATAAATAATTGGATTAATGAGATTACAAATGAGATCCTAGGGAATAAGAAGTAAAATGGGTAGATAAAAGCTTTGTTAACCTCAACTGCATTGAAGCACAATGTAAATTTGGAGTCACATAATCTTTCATTCAGTCTGTCCCAGGGTTCTGTATAGCCTGAAGATTTGCAAACATTTAGCCCTAGAAGGTAATGCATATTGTACAGTCTAGATTTCCCTTCAGTTACCATTTAGCAAGCGTATTCGCATTACCTTTTTTAAAAGAGGAGGCTTTTAACAGTTCTTTATAAAACGAATAGTATATGGCACTGTCACCCTGAAATGTGATTTCTCGTTCAAGTTCCTAGAGGGAAGAAGAGTTACCAGAAAATATAAGCTAAGAATAACATGAATCCCCTGATCCCTTTCTCAGAACACAAACATTATGCTTTCAAAACTGAACAGTCTACTAATTCACAAATTTCCCCAACATTTTCAAATGGACAATGAAAAAAGGGACCGTAAGATTGGCTTAAAACATCAAATAACTTTTTTTTTAAAAAAATTAATTAACTCAGCAGACAAAACAGTCCTCAAATGCAAATTTCACCCCTTCTTATTATGCTTTTGAAAGAGGACTCTTTCAAAATGCCCACCATGGTCTTTGAGCATTAAATTTTATTTTACAGAAAACTATGTTCCCCATGCACCCAGTTGCCTATTCCTCTTTGATACAGTAAATGGATTATATTCATAACAAACCATAGGTTGCTACGTCTGTTTATGAAAGCTAGATAACTCAGGGTTTCAGCTACAGTTTCATAAGGACATAGCAGCTAATTTAAAATAATGTGAATGTTTGTATGATATCAATAACAAATTGTCCGTTTTCATTTGGCCTATCAAGTTACTTAAACTAGAAAAAGCTCCAAAAAGCTTTACAACTTTGCTTCAGATGCTTAAAAGCTGAGATTTCAGCCCCCAAGTGGGATGCTTTTATAGGCTGGCCAAACTCTCTGGAGCTATGGCCTCAGCTTCCTGTGATATTAGTATCACAAGATTGATACCATTGAGACAGCTCTGTTTTTCTTAATGATTCATAGGAAACTCAACAGGCCCCAAAGAATATTTTAAATACTGAAAATCTAGTTTTTGTATGTGTAGTGCACCCATTCATGCTTCAATAAGAAAATACCAGTAAAAGACAGGAGCTATAAATTCATTGTGAACTGAGGTGAAAGGGACCATTAACCTCTTCAAAGAAAAATAATTAAGTATGAGGTAAGAAAAACTAAGAAACCAATTTAATGCAGCTTATTATTCCACCTTGACTCTAGAGTGGGGGTAGGCAGTCACGGCTTATCATATGCTTTGGATTATGTCCCTCATTGTCTATAACCAATGGCCAGGTTAAGTATTCTTTGTCAGATGGCCAAGACATTATAGAAACTGCCACTGTTTATACATAAGACAATCTTGAGCTTATATAAAATAACAGACTTTATTCTCTGAGGTTCCTTACCGGCCTACCAGAAAACCAGAATTTGCGTTCATGGTATGTTGAAAGATATATGGCATACATCATCCCACTTATGATTGCTGTAATGCAGCCAAAGAAAAGCTTTGTAAAATGTGGAATAAAGACATCTGAAAAGAAATATAATAAACATCAAATAAAGTAATTGAAAATCTGTTTTGGTATCAAGTCAAATGTCCAATGTTTGTCAAGGCTCTCTACAATGCAATAAGCATGTAGCAGCCAAGCACTAATCCATAAATCAGTCCATAAGTACAAAACACCAGAATATACAACACCAAGCTCTCTAGACACAAGAATGGAGGATGTGGTAGAAGTCCTGACCTGATGTAGAGAACAAAGAGGATGACTTGATGGAGAAAAGGAGGATCCATTACCAAAGCATCAAAAAGGAAACATTATTTGCAAGAGTATGTTACCATAGCCAATCTAAATAAAAGTAGTTTTTAGTCTTCTGTGAAGTTTATTTCTTGACTTCATCTGACTCAGACTGGCAAGAGCCTCAGACTCAATCCAGGCAAAATGGAGCATTTAATTATTTCAGGATAATAATAATAATAATTTTGAGTCTCTGTGCTTGCCTGGGAACAGCAGATCCACAAGTTGGGATTCAAGTAGAGAAGATGAAAGTTGTGACCAGGAGTCCTTTGGCCTAACACTGGCCAGAGTGCCAGTTGTAACTTTACTAGAAACAGGATGCACTGGGAACGGTCACTTCTGCTCTTGTCATCTAGCAATTGAATGACTGTATTGTGATTTGCTCCATGTGGGATTCCCTTTGAAGATCATCTAGAAACTTCAACTGATCCAACACACAGCAGGTCATATGCTTACTGGACAGCTAGGCATTGCCAGGTTACACCACTGCTGAGGGGCCTGCATGGCTCCTGATGTTTCCAAGTGCAATTCAAGGTGTTGGTTGTTACCTATAAAGCCTTAGTTGGTTCAGGTCCTGTAATCTAAGAGTCTCCCTTTCCAAGATAAATTCTGTCCACCTAACCCAGGGAGCTGGATGATTGGGGAGTGTCTGCTAAAGATCCCTCCCATCATGAGGTGCAATAAGAGGGGTCTCAATTGCAGGCATTCTATGTGTAAGGTCCCTCCCAGGGAACACCTTGATCCTTGAGGTGAGTATGGCTCCCACTCCTATAGTCATCTGAAATATAGTAAAAACATCACTTTTTCAGAAGGTCCTCAGAAATAGTTTCTGTAAAGACATCAGCACTAATACGGTTTTGTATTATAATGTTGCTGTTGTATTTTATATACTATCTAGAATCCTTTGGGAATTACATAAATCTTGTAATGAAACAAGCAAAATATAGTTTGCTCCATGGACACTCATGAACTCACAGATTATAATTTGATGTTACAGACATCAAATAATATACAATTGGGCAAATCAGGTTTTGTTTGCCTATTTTAGTGTCTGTTGGGTTGTCTGAAATCAAATAGGATTGTTTTATTTGCCTGAATGGTGAAATAAACAGCCTAAGGTACATGGAAATCAAGGCACATTCTTTAAAAGCAGACATCTGCGAAAGTTTAATCTTCATTCATATCTTCCTAAAAAATTAAACGTGCAACCTGCTTGCATTTTACATAGTAGTATCTTGTTATATACCTACAGCTGTCTCTGTTTAAATGATTTATATTTAACCTAAATTGTTGGGCATTTGTGCAAAGCATATCAATCAATTTAGATCTCTTGTGGGTTTTTTTAAGAAAAGATTTTTTAAATTATATTTAAGCTGTGTCAGGTAAATAAAATAGATTCAGGTGTTCTCAACAGCCTGTACCAAACAAACACTGGGGGCAAATTTATTGATTACATCCCAATAAATATAATGAAGTTCTAGCATCAGAAGAAAACAGGAGTGACTAAGGGACTTGATTCTGAGAAGAAAACTATTAAGTATTATAAACTGTTCCAGACCGGAAATTGACTACATGTAATCCTTGGTTAGCATCCAAGGCCATTCTATGGCCATTCAAATTTATGATGGCTCTGAACAAGAGGCATTAAAAACTTGGTCCTTGAAGTTCCAGCAACCAAAGTGCTCCTGTGGTCACATATCATGATCCTTGCATTCAGCAACTGATCTGGATTTCTGACCATTATAATGTCTCATGCCTCATGGTCACATGATTGTGATTTCCAACCTTCCCTCCCAGCTTCCCAAAAGCAAAATCAATGGGGAAGCCAGCAGGAAGTTGAAAGTCCCAGTCACATGAGGTCTGTGCTTAATGTCACTTGCTTAATAATTTGCTTAACACTGGTAAGTGGGGACTGCCAGAACTGCGTCCCTAAGCAGCCCAGTCATGACAAGTCACACTTTATGACCACATCACTTAACAATAGAAATGCCAGTCTAAATTATCATCATTAAGTGAGGATCATGTGCATTTCAACAACAGAGACAACTATTTTAAAAAAGAGAGAGAGAAAAAAAACTTTTGAATTCCTATACATAGAGCAAGTTCAGTTATTATGCTAGGGGTGTCAAACTCGATTCATTCAGGGTTGTGTTTGACCTTGGGGGTTCGGGGTAGATGTGGCCAGGATGGGTATGGCCAGCTCGATGTCACTCATATTGGGGGCACCTGTGGAGGCCTGAGCGAAAAAGGGCTCCTGAGTTCCATTTTTGGCTGTGACAGCCTCCTGCAATTCTCTGCCAGTGAAAATAGAGCTTGGGAGGGCCACACACAGCCCACCCAACCTCCGTTTTCACTGGCAGAGGCACCATGGGCTGGTCTTTCACTGTTTCTAAGTGGCCCTGGGGGCCAGATCTAAGCACTCTGTGGGCTGGATCTGGGCCCCAGGCTCCGAGTTTGACACCCCTGTATTATGCTGTTAACACAAAAGAGCAGGAACTGCATCCCTACAAGGCTGTCAGAGACAGGGTGTGTGATCTTTCCATTTTTGTGGATCTTCTTGGTGGATTTTTTAAGAAAATTAATTTGCCAAAAAAATTCAGTAATCATTCTGTGTTGACTGTAAAATAGAGATTCATAACTATAACATAACTTCATAACAAGCTACTTTTGGTTTTGAAGACTGATCACTTTCTAGAGGCTTATGTACAAAGTGGAATAAATAGATGGCATAGTTAAGCTCAAATCTTTTTCCAGAATAAAAATTTCTTATCCGTTCTACACAGAAAAATACATTTCTATATTTAATTCCTTAGAAATGAATATATATGAAATTAAAACACTGACAGAAAAATGATATAACTCACATTTTAGGGATCTTTTGGATTGTTTGCCTTTCTCGTTGTTTTCTTTGAGATTTTTCTCTTCAACTTTGGTACAGCTTGGATTCTTTCTTTGCCTCAGTTCAACAGCTTTTAGACAAAATATCCAGAAGTTAATCTTAGAATGCAGTATTTACCTACCTTACTTGTAGATAAGACACATGGATAGGATTGCATTGTTACATATATTCCAATCAATTCCAATAATATTTACCCATCTAGACATATTTTTAGGGATGTAGTAGCTTCAGTATTCAATGAAGTTTATGCTCAAATAAGTGGCCTAAAACATTTGGCACACAAAAATCTTTATTTGGGTAGAGTAAAGATTCTATTTTAAATGCAATTTACACAACCTCTTGTATCTACATCATCCTCATGACTCAAATGTTCATCCATGAGTACAGGGTAATCAAATTCACATTCCTTCTCTAGTGTTTCCCCACAATCTCCACAGTATGTGAGACAATAGCTGAGTAAAAGGCTCCAAGTCACCAAGAATAAGCTTCCATCCTTGATGTTCTTGCTTTGCATCCCTAATCCTATTCCTCAGTTCTGGAGTCAACATTGCAACTGACATGCCTGAAAGTCTATTTGATTGACTGAAGTAGAACACTACATTACACTGGCTATTCATTCCTAGTAAAAGCTTTACAGGGCAAAGCCACTCTCTGAACTGATCTTGTAAACAATTTGTAAACTGGGTGCATCTGCAAAGTAAAAGTTTAAAAAAAGTGTAGGGTCTCCCCTGTATAGCTTGGTTAAATACTCCTCTGCTATGTGGAATCAGCAGAGATCTTAACCAGCACTGTTCCTGCTGCCAACCCTAATAGATTTGTTCTGGCAAGTATTGGAGAATAGTGTCCTCATTTCCTGTGGGGAGAAGGATGTCCTGCTCCCTATCATCACCACTGTCAGTGGTTTTGACAGATGGCAAAATCTGGGATTTTATCCATTGTCGGAAATCATTTCCCTTCACTTGACACCTATGCTAGTCTGGTGATGAGCTGCCTGGGCTCAGAACATGGTAGATGGAAGGAGAGAAGAGACTCTTCCCCTGTCAGATCTCTGACATAGCCCAAGGATAAGTCCAAGTAAATGACAGACTGAAAGGGTGAGGATGTACAAGTTACCTCTGTGTGTGTGTATGTGTACCTTCTCATCATAAAATGTTCACCAGCTTGTTTGCTTTTGATTTGCTTTTGAACATAGGTTTATTACTCTTCTGGGAGATCATTCAACCTAACCCTAACCCTAACCCTAGGCCTCTCAAGACAAGAAAGCAGACTTGGCTGTCCGCTAAACACTCTTTATTTTATAAACAAAACCAGGCTGATAGCCCAGTCTTCTATCAGGCTTGGCACACGGCCAGAGGATGATTCACAGTTCCTCTTGCAGTCGCAAATGCAGGAACAGAGCTTCCCGAAGCAATATGAACTAATTGCTCTCTGCAAAATTCCCCTCCCCTTCGCTCCTTTTTTTAATCCCTCTGGGAGGGGCCAATCACCGGCCATCTGTGCTATGCCTTCTGAGATGGCCCTAACTCCTGAGCTGCTCCCTTCTCCTAGCAGCTCTGTGTATGTGCACATCAGGAACAGTTTCCACCTGTTCTGCTTCACTGCTCTCCAACTTGGAAGGCAGCTGATGACTGACAGGCATCCCTGGCCCCAGCTCTGTCTCTGAGCACTCATCAGAGCCTTCCCCAGACTACAGGACAGGTTCATGTTGTTCCCCACTGTCAGTCTGCCAACATCCCCGCTGGCTGCTGGTGGGCCACAACACTATGGTCAATATTAACTTGAACAACAGCTGGCAGACACAGTTAGAGAACTGCACTAGGAGGCACCCTTTTTTTTTCACTTCACTGTACAGTTTCCCCTTTGTAACATTTAGGCAGATGCTATGTTTGCCTATTGAGGAATCAGTTTGGAGACTTCATTGATGAAGGGGAGAGTACAATTTGAAAAAATGAACTTTCCTGCTACTCAAAATAGACTAGACCTGAAAGACCGTGCCTGAGAACTGGACAGGCACGTTCATACCAACACAAACCTGAAGTGGCCAATGCATGCTAGGCTGATCATATCATATCACATCCCCATAGATGTCCTCTGTTATTGTCGCAAACAAAATAGTCGGAACAACAGATTGTACATATGGCAAAATTGCTACAGTTGTTGACTCCTTAAGATGGAAAACATTAATACCAGAACAGCTGAAGAGGACTTGAAGTTGCTTCAAGTAAGGGTTGAAAACTAGGTGAAGGCAACTTCATGGAGAAACATCCAAAACAAAACCCTATCTAAGCTAGTTGTAGTTACCTAGTTGCAAATAAAGAAAGGGCTGTATTGTTATGAGATCAGGTCACAACGAACACAGTGGGACTATATAATTAATTTATATCACAGAATGCTATGCTAGCCACCAACATGGATCATTTCAAAAAAACGAACAGATGAATTTGTGGAAGATAAGGCGATCAACAAAATGAGAAGGGAAAAGTGGACAAGCTATTTGCTTATTCTGATCCAACTTGGCTCTTTGGCTAAGTGAGTTTAAAACAATTATTATTTCTTAACCCAACCTAACTCATGGGGATGTCAGGGGTGGAAATGGAGGAGTGAGGGCTTGTCTTATCTGTCTATCTGTCTTCTTCACCTTTTAGATATAACTCTAACACATGAATGAATATTACAAGAGTACGGTTAAGTAAGGTTATTGTGTAAATAAGAGGTATGTGCTCATTCTTTCTCCACTGTGTCATTTCATTACTGCCAGTTTCCCCTCAAATTATTTTTCTCCCTCTTCCTAATTCTATCAGAAATAAGTCTAATGAAAAAAACTAACAAGGGCTAAAGATTTCTTTAATCACATTCAAGATAAAAGAGTACTGCTTCAGCCTCTAAGCTAGTGGGTACATTTGGAAGATTAAGAACATGACGCAGGCAATCTCTAAAATGGCTGCCATAATGGGCATAGCCAGTCATGTTATAAGTGTCCTATTCTATCAGAAAATGGGCAACATTACTCACTACTACTCCCTCTTCCCTGCTCCCAGGATATTCTGCGTCACGTCAGCCTTTACAGGAGATAAGGGACACCAATTCTTTCCAAGCAAAGAATTCAAACTCAGCCTCTCATTGTATGCATTTTCATTCATGAGTTTAATCTCATTCTAGATTAATTTTTGAGTTGGCATACTTATGCCAATTCAAAGATTAATTTAGCTTTTAGAATCTAGATCTTTTTCATTAATGGATGAGCATGGGTTTTCTGCTGCATGCGTGACACTATCTGGAACTCCCAACAGCCACAAAAAACGATTTAAGAAAATGCAAAACTATTTAAAGATCTATTCTAATTCTTCTACTCTACCTTTGCTTCTGCTATTCTTGTTGCTGGTGTCATTGCTCATAGAGCTGAACAGTCATCCCCAGAGCCTACACAAACACAACAGGAATTAGGAACTCCAAGATTTGCAGAAATACACATATGATTTGAGATGTGAAATAAAAGAGAGACAGTCAAGTGAGGACTAGGTGTACTTCTCAGCTAAAGAATGCTGTCAGGTAGAAATTTGAAACAAGGCTAGAAGGCTCAATCTCAATGGAAGCATTGTATTCTACAGAGGAACATTGTGATGCCTGTCCTACTTGTGAATTTCTTTCCTGACTGGGAAGATCAAGTTACTCTTTTCCTTCAATTCTCTACACATGGCAGAAACAAGAAAATGGAAACATTACAAGGTCCATGTTGCATATCAAACACAGAGCAGCTGGCAAAATTACTGTACACAATGGTTTTGCCAGCCTCTGAACTGTTACCATAATATACCCACATGCTGTTTCTGTTTAATGCTACTTTTAAAAATATAAGGAAAAAGTTGTTTTCATTCTTGAGTATTGTTTAACGAAGTCGAATAAGGTTAAGTGCTAAAACTAGAACTGAGATTTTTCACTCTGTAACCTAATTAGGTTTGTTTATTTATATATTTCAGAAATAGGGGAAACTAGAAGCAATTAGTCATTACCCATAATGGTTCGATGGAATGTCCATAGGCAAAATACCTCTATATTTCAGATATTACGATAAATGCCTATTATAATAATGTATTATATCAATTCAATTCAATCCTTTATTGTCAATGCACAACATGTGTGCAGCGATATTGAATATTATAATACACTGTTAGCAAGCTTCAAGGGACACCTGGTTTGTCACTGCTAAAGCTACATTAGAGGACACTAAATATTGGACTAATCCAGCAGACTTGTCTTGATGAACTAAAGCCCAAGAAACCCCATTGACACAAGCAAAAATAAAAACCCTGACACATTTCAGAATATCACAATGAGTCATAATGACTGTGGTTTTATGCTTAGTATTCTACACTATGTTTATTCAATAAGCTATAATACTTCATGCAATATGATAAAATATGATGAAATAGAATTTCTGAACCTTAACAACAAAATAAAAAAAACCCCACACAATGCCTCTTTGCAGCTTCTGAACCCAGCCAGTATGGTGCGACTTACGTATAATCAGATATAGACAATATTGTACTGCTGTTATTAAATAACTGAGGGTCAAAAATGGTTGGTCTTCTACTGAAATTCATCCAGTAGAAGCAGAGCTATAAAACATTCTGAGAACTGAACTGGTATATCAAGCTGCTATCTATAAACAATGCACGAGCAGGCAATAGTCACAAAACTAAGCAAAGCTGCAAAAATTACAACAACACTGTACAAAGCAGAATGTATTAGGAAGTGTTTAACTACAGAAAGGAAAAAGTATGCTTTCTTTTAACAGTATAATTAGGTGTTATGAATGAGAAGCAATTGTTCAGTGCAAATGATTTGTGTTGACAACTCATGATATTTGAATTCTAATTTCTTTCCTTCCCCTTTTCCCTTTTCTTTTAGCTGTGGAATACATCATAAGAGTTTCAATAAAGTTGCTCAAAACCAATTCCTTGGGCTATTTCAAATGGGAATACTGCATTTAAATTTCAAGAGTAATTAATGCCAACGTAACATGCCTCACAGATGTCAAAGGCTAGGAAAAACACATACACACATAAATAACATATATCATACAAATAACATACATACATACATACACACAGAGAGAGTATATATGCCTACCAGTGTCCCAAATTTCAAATATGCTCATCTGCAAGATACTCAAAAATGGTTAGCCTTGCTTCTTTGGATAAATTTGCCAAACTAGCCCAATTTTAAACGTCAATGAAAAACTTACCACATCTGAAATTATGGGAAATAACACTTCTGTGATTGGTTGCAACAGAAAATTATGATTGTTGTAACAAAAATTATGATACTCTATAATTAGATTGAACCTATGCTCCTACAAAAAGACAAGCGATCCTTCTCAGTATTTCTTCTGTAACTTGAAAAAATGGATTAAGATATAAAAAAGGAAATTTTTGAAGACAAGTTTGAAAATTTATGATTCTTGACAAATATACCTTTCTTTTTATGTACTGAGAGCATATGCACCAAAGACAAATTCCTTGTGTGTCCAACCACACTTGGCCAATAAAGAATTTTAATCTAATCTAATCAAGAATCCTAAAACATTAATTGCTTTGAAGTTAGGTATTCCCAGAGACTAATAGGTTCTTGGGTGGCTTTTTTTTTTTTTGCAGGTAGGAAGAATCTTTCATTGGTACAGTGGAAGCTTTTTAAAACTTTAACTTAACATAAGAGATCTATATTATGTACAGCTGAGAAAAATGTTTCCACATAAATATATTAATATGCACATATATAACCTTAGCATTGTGCTGAATGGAAACTTTCTATTTTTACATAGTAATTTCATATTATATTAGCTTATACAACCTTCAAATAATTAATGTAGTTATAATCAACAAAACAGTATTTTTGAGAGGGAATTCACACATATATTGCCATGGCATAAGCGATCCACTGCATGCTTCGTCTTTTCCACAAAAAAGCTGCATTTTCCCAAAGACAGAAGCACAAATTCCATTGGGATTGACAGAGGATCATTTGCACCCACATTTGGTAGGTGCCCCTCTGCCACTTATTTTTCATCCTGCTCTGCTTTTCACAAAGCTTTAGAGCCAAAGCAGCTCAGAAAACAAACATATCAGAGGGTTACTGATATCAGTTCAATCTTTTATTGTCAATGCACAACTTGTGTGTAGCGAAATTGAATGAGCCTCCATCAGTATAATCACACAAAGCACAGAAACACAGAATACGTTCAGATACAGAATACATTTCCAGACTTAAATGGATCAAAATGATTTTTCTTACGTTTGAAAGTTATTTGCAAAAAAAGGCTGAAGTTACTGTTAACCTTACTGATTTGCAACAGTATGCGAAATAATTTTTAGAAATGCCACCTTCCTCAGCCCTTCTCCTAATTCTAATGCCAGTAAAGCCACAGACTTTGCCTACACCCAAATTGCTCTGTGCATCTGAGCGGCCTCCTAGCGCAAATTTCCAGCGCTTCCCTCTTTCTTTCTATCACCGACTAGCGTCGATCAACCCCCGCCCAGGTCTCTGGCTGCCCAAGGCGGAATGAAAAGGGAGACACAACGCGCGCACAGACACCTCACCTTCCTCCATCTCCAGTTTATCACACCGAAAGAAACCCGAGTTCAACGCGCTTTCTTCCACCGATCTCTCCGGCATTAAAGCGATCGGGACTCCCGTCTCTCTTTCCCAGCCTCAGATCGCACTAAAACAAATCCCAGCCTTGCCCCGACTACAGAAGGAGATACTTTTCACTTCCTGTTAGCTCCCGATTTTCGATCTTTTCCTTTTCTGCAAGGCGATGCGGAACGGTCTTTCCCAGGGGTCGAAGGCACGTGCGGAATCGAATTTGCGTAGCTACTGAGGCCAAGCCAGTCCTCCGTATTCAACTTCCGCCCTGAGACGCTGCCTACTTCTTGCTCTAATTCCTGTGATGTCAATTCATTCGTTAAGGAATCCAAAAGAAAGAGCGTCTCCTTTTGAGGACGCAGAGAATTAGTCGTATCTTTTAGATAGATATATAGATAGAGAGAGA